>PJEM01004067.1:149675-164620 GCA_004023845.1 Helogale parvula | reverse complement strand
TGAGTGATGTTGAGCATCGTTTCATGTGCCTGTAGGCCATCTGGATGTCCTCTTTGGAGAAGTGTCTGTTTATGTCTTCTGCCCATTTCTTCACTGGGTTATTTGTTTTGTGGGTGTGGAGTTTGGTGAGTTCCTTGTAGATTTTGGATACTAGCCCTTTATCTGATATGTCATTTGCAACTATCTTTTCCCATTCTGTTGGTTGCCTATTAGTTTTCTTGATTGTTTCCTTTGCAGTGCAGAAGCTTTTTATCTTGAGGAGGTCCCTCTTAAGAGTTCAGTTTTGCTTTCATTTCCCTTATCTTTGATGTGTCGAGTAGGAAATTGCTACGGTGGAGGTCAAGGAAGTTGTTTCCTACTTTCTCCTCGAGGATTTTGATGGTTTCCGGTCTCACATTCAGGTCCTTGAGTCATTTTGAGTTGATTTTTGTGTATGGTGTAAGAAAGGGGTCTAGTTTCATTCTTATGCATGTTGCTGTCCAGTTCTCCCAGCATCACCTGCTAAAGAGGCAGTCTTTTTTCCATCGGATATTCTTTCCTGTTTTGTCAAAGATTAATTGGCCGTACATTTGTGGGCCCAGTTCTGGGTTCTCTATTCTATTCCATTGGTCTATGTGTCTGTTTTTGTGCCCATACCATACTGTCTTGATGATGACAGCTTGTAGTAGAGGGTAAAGTCTGGGATTGTGATGCCTCCCATTTTGGTTTTCTTCTTCAACATGACTTTGGCTATTCGGGGTCTTTTGTGGTTCCATATGAATTTGAGGATAGTTTGTTCTAGCTTTGAGACGAATGTTGGTGCAATTTTGATGGGGATTGCATTGATTGTGTAGATTGCTTTGGGTAGTAATGACATGTTCACAATGTTTATTCTTCTGATCCATGAACAGGGAATGTTTTTCCATTTCTTGGTGTCTTCTTTAATCTCTTTCATAAGTTTTCTATAGTTTCTATCATATAGGTCTTTATCATCCTTGGTTAGGTTTACTCCTAGGTATTTGATGATTTTTCATGCAATTGTGAATGGGATCAGTTTCTTAATTTCTCTTTCCGCTGCTTTATTTTTGGTGTATAAGAATGCAACTGATTTCTGTACATTGATTTTGTACCCTGCAACTTTATAGAATTCATTGATCCGTTCTAGAAGGCTTCTGGTGGAGTCTGCTGGGTTTTCCATGTAGAGTATCATGCCATCTGTGAAAAGTGAAAGTTTGACTTCTTCTTTGCCAATTCTGATGTCTTTTATTTCCTTTTGTTGTCTGACTGCTGATACTAGGACTTCCAGCACTATGTTAAACAACTGTGGTGAGAGTGTGCACCCCTGTTGTGTTCCTGATCTCTGGGGGGAAGCTCTCAATTTTTCCTCATTGAGGATAATATTAGCTGTGGGCTTTTCATAAACTGCTTTTATAATGTTTAGGTAAGTTCCTTCTATTCCAACTTTCCCAAGGGTTTTTATTAAGAAAGGGTGCTGTATTTTGTCAAATGCTTTTTCTGCATCTATCGACAGGATCATATGGTTTTTTTCCTTTCTTTTGTTAATGTGATGGATCACATAGATGGATTTGCGAATATTCAACCAGCCCTGTAACCCAGGAATGAATCCCACTTGATCATGATGGATAATTCTTTTTATATGCTGTTGAATTCGATTTGCTAGTCTCTTGTTGAGTATTTTTGCATCTGCGTTCATTAAGGATATTGGTCTGCAGGTCTCTTTTTTGGCTGGGTCTCTGTCTGGTTTGGGTATCAAGGTGATGTTGGCTTCATAGAATGAGTTTGGAAGTTTTCCTTCTATATCTATTTTTTGGAATAGTTTGAAAAGAATGGGTATTAGCTCTGCTTTAAATGTCTGGTAGAATTCCCCTGGGAAGCCATCTGGCCCTGCGCTCTTATTCATTGGGAGATTTTTGATAACGGATTCGATTTCTTCACTGGTTATCGGTCTATTTATGCTTTCTAATTCTTCCCATTTGAATTTTGGCAGTGCATGTGCATTTAAGAATTTGTCCATTTCTTCTAGGTTGTCCAATTTGTTGGTATATAATTTTTCATGGTAATCTCTGATGATTGCTTGTATTTCTAAGGGATTGGTTGTGATAGATCCTTTTTCATTCATGATTTTGTCTATCGGAGCGCTCTCTCTTTTCTTTCTGAGGAGCCTGGCTAGAGGTTTATCAATTTTGTTTATTTTTTCAAAGAACAAACTCTTGGTTTCATTGATCTGTTGGACTGTTCTTTTGGATTCTATATTGTTTATTTCTGCCCTGATCTTTATTATTCCTTTTCTTCTGCTGGGTTTGGGGTGCTCTTGCTGCTTCTCTTCTAGTTCCAGTAGGTGCTCTGTTTGATTTTGAATTTGCGCTCTTTCTAGTTTGTTGAAATTGGCCTGGATTACAATATACTTTCCTCTTAGGACTGCCTTTGCTGCGTCCCAGAGATTTTGGATTGTTGTATTTTCATTTTCATTTGTTTCCATATATTTTTTAATTTCTCTAATTTCCTGATTTCTTTCCTTCTATTTTATTTGTGTTCATTTTGCTTTCTTTCAGTCTTAGTTTCCTAAAGTATGTACTTGAGGCTATAATTTTTCTTCCCCAAAATTCCAGCATGTTATCAATACGTCTATATTTCTGTTTGCTCAAAAATATATTATATATTTTAAATGCAACTTCTTATATACAATTAGTTAACTGTTTACTGCACTTCCTAAATATTCTAAATTGTCATTGATATTACATCAATGTTCTATCAGTTGCTGAAAATTTGTATAAACATTCCCTAATATAATTGTGTATTCATATGCCTTTCCTTATAATGTATCTTTTTAAATCTCTAGTTATGGTTTTTATGGTTTCTATTAATATCACCGCATAAGCTTCTATTTGTTAGGTGGTTTTTATATTTTTTTTGCGCCATAGTATGCTTTTCTGGTCTATATCGATGAATGTTTTATGATGATCAGAAGAATACAAATTCTGCTGTTGTTAAATGGAGGATTCTATAAATGTCAATTAGATCAAATTGTTTGATAATGCTATTTAGATCAGCTGTACCATGGATTTTCTGCCTGCTATGTCTGTTAATTATACAGGAATGATGAAGTCTCCAAGTATAACAGTGAATTTGTCTGCTTCTCCATGAAGATCTAGCAGTTTTTGTGCCATATATTTTAATGCTCTGTTATTAGGTATATATATGCTAATTCTTCTTAGAGAATCAAGCACTTTATCACCATGTTATGCTTTCCTTTATCAGTGGTAATTTTGCTGTTGTTCTATATCTGTTTTGTTCTGAAATGAATACTAATACTGCAGTTTTCTTTGGATTAGGGTTTTATGGTTTATCTTTTTCCTTGTCCTTTTAACTTATTTGTGTTTTATATGTTTAGTGGATTTCTTGTAGACAATAGGGAACAAGGTCTTTGTTTTTGTTTCTTATTATTACATGTATGTTTTATCCACTTAAACAAAAACAGTCTCTGGTTGTCTTTGATTTTAATTGAACTTTTTATGTGATTTCATTTTGTCTCCTCCTAGCAAGGATACTAAATCTATTTGTTAATAAAGGTTTTTATTGGTTGCCTAAGGTTAGTAATATATTTTTACAAATAATTACAAATAATTTGAAATCACTTTCAAATAACACTACACAACATTGCATTAGGGAGGTACCTCATAACAGATAATTCACCACCTTTTTCCATTACTTAGGACTTTGCTGTCATTCATTCCACTAACTCATATACTATGATCACCCATTACCTTAACAGATCATTATCTTTTAAATCTATTAAAAATTTTAAAAAGAATAAAAGATTTTACTTTACCTTGATCTATTCCTTCTCCAGTGCTCTTTCATTCTTTATGTAACACAAGTTTCTGAACTACAGCATTTCCTTCTCACTGAAGGGGGAACATTTTTTGGTAACAGCTGTCCATAAATTCCCTGAAATTTTGTTTCTCTGAGAATGATTTTTTTCTCCTCCATGATAGAAGAATATTTTCACAGAATATAGAATTTTAGTTCAATGATTCTTTTGCTTTCAATGCTTGAAATGTTTCACTCTACTCTCTTCTAATGTGCATGGTGAGACAGGTGTCCACAGTAGCTCTGATCTTTGTTTCTCTATGGTTGTCCTTCTGGCCTCTTCCAATATGTTCTCTTTGTTTTTGGTTTTCTGCACTTTGACCTTAATATGCTCAGGTGTAAAATTTGGTATTTATTGTTTGGTGTCCTTTGAGCTTCCTGGATCTGTTTTTTGATGTCTGTCGTTAATATTTGAAAATTCTTGGCCATTATTACTTCAAATAATTCTTCTGCTCCCTCACTTCTTTCTTCTCCTGTTATTCCAGTTATGCATATGTTACACCTTTGAAATTGTCCCAGTTTGTGGATGTTCTGTCCTTTTTATCATTCTTCCTTTTTTTCTCTGTGAATTTCAAATTGAGAAATGAGTATTGGCATATCTTCAAGCTCACTGGTTATTTTCTCAACTGTATCCAGTCTACTGATGAAACCATAACAAAGTCTTCAATTATGTTACAATATTTTTTTTTCATTTAGCGCCAGCATTTCCTATGGATTATTATTTAGAATTTTCTATTGTTTATATTATCCATATGTTGATATACATTGTCTATTTCCATTAAAGCCCTTTACATATTAATAAAAAGGCCCAGTCCATTTTGTATAGTACTAATATCATTGTATAAGAATAAAAGATAGGGACACCTGGGTGGCTCAGTTGGTTGAGCATCTGACTCCCGATTTAAGCGCAGGTCATGAACTAGGGTCATGGATTTGAGCCCTGTATTGGGCTTCCTCCTGGGCGTGGAGCCTGCTTAAGATATTCTTTCTCGCTTTTTAGTCTCTTCCCCCACTTCACTTCTCCCCCACTCTCTCTCTTTCTCTCTAAAATAAAAAAAAAATTAAAAAGTTAAAAAGAATAAAGTTTAAATAAAAAGGGTCTTACTGTATATTCATAATTTCCTCACTTTGTGTTCATTTAATTCCATTACTTTATCTTAATTTGAATTTTAAAATACTTTACTAGAAGTTTCCATTCCATAGTTTTTGAAAGGAAACTACTTTTAGTGGTTATAGTACTGTTTATAGTAGTGTTCATAGTGATTATTCTAATTTATGACATGTATCTTTGATTTATCAAAATCTAAAAACATTTGGTAATTTTATTATGACTCCCAGACATAGATAGATAGTCTAGGGAACTTAGCATACCTTAACTACATTTATTGCTCCACATGGCTGTATGCTATTTTTATGTGTATTTGTAAATGTATTAAGTCTCAGAAACATTACTACTTTTATTTTATACAGTCAGTATAACCAATATACTTGCCATGTTCATTGTGCTCTATTTTTTGCGTCTCTAACCTTCTATCTTAGAGATGTTTCTTTTTGCTTAACGAACACTCTTTAGTATTATCTTTGGGATATCACGTTTGTTTGCCCCAATGTCTATATTTCACCCCAAACTTTGATGTATTTTCCATGGGTAGAGAACTTTTAAAAGGCTCTGACTTTTCCTTGGCAATTTCCAAACATTCACCTCTCTTTATATATTATATTTGATAATTACTCCACATATTTAATTTCAAAGTTACATATTATTATTTTATGTAAATATTTATTTGTTTAGACAAAAATCTACCAGTTTCCTTTCTTATATTTTTTACCTTATTTCTTTTCCTGAAATTTCAACTTCTAGCATGTTACCAAATGAAATTGTGTTCCTAATGAAATATGTAGGCTTTCATTTATCTGAAAATCTTATTTAGTTCTCATTCTTCAGAGATGTTATACTGTGTTTAGAATTCTAGCGGCACTTTTTTTTTTACACGATATCAATAAACCATTCCATTGTCTTATGGATTACATCATTTGCTGCAAAATAATTTGTGTGAGTTCAATTCTCTGGCTTCCCATGCTGGAAGAGGCAGTCTTCCATGATCTTGTAATATCCTGCATGGCCTTGCACATTGTTCCAAACTCCAGGCTTATCTGTCTTTTGATGCTGAGCTATTTCTGTAATGAGTTACATAGGCAACTAAGTAGATCAAGGTGACCATAGAATGATTGTGTGTAACCTCTTACTACTCAGGAAGGGGTACTGGTTTTTCACTGTCAGGTACCAAAGGTTCTGAGCCTTTTGCCTCATATTCTTCAAGTGTGGTTCAAGTCATTGACTGCATAGCCTCTAACTGGTACTT
This sequence comes from Helogale parvula, assembly GCA_004023845.1. Classification (NCBI taxonomy): domain Eukaryota; kingdom Metazoa; phylum Chordata; class Mammalia; order Carnivora; family Herpestidae; genus Helogale; species Helogale parvula. Next base: position 158,387 of record PJEM01004067.1, on the reverse strand, counting down.
ATGAGCCAGAGAAGCAGAGCAACCATACTAAAAGTCTTGCTGTCTTTCTTTAATAAACTGTCTTTCTCTAATCTCTTCTGTTTCACTCTCTTAATGATGAAGACATGGTACCACAACATGTTAGCTTGCTCTTGGAATCTTACTTTGTTTTCTATATGAGCTTTCATATTTGTCATCAATTCTATGAAATCCTAAGCTATTATTTCTTATTACATTGCCTCTTTTCTCCTTACCTTGGCTAATCCTTTAGCACTTAATTAATTCATCTAATTGCTTTTATGTTACATTTAGTCTTAGCCAAAAGGGTGAGATGCAATAATTATCTTTGTTAGGCTCTTCTCTATCCTCATGTGTCTATCTTTATTACCTTTTATTCCAAAAGTTTGTCTCATTTTACTACGTTATAAGTAATTTCCCCAAATTCTAATCATGAATTCTACTTTACCTGGGGTGGAGTATGTAATTTAACTCTTTCATTTAAAATTTTTGTATTTTAATACCTAGATAATAAAATTCATGCTATTATAAAATCCACTTGGTCATTTTTATAATTGTGTATGTTATCAATTAATTCTTTTATCACTTAAAACATTTGAAATAGACTCTGCTCATATTATAAATCTGACATTTCTATAACTGAATACTAGGGCCTAATTCTTCTGACTAATGTCTCTGCTGACACCTGGTAATTATCTTCTTGTGATTTTTCATGTTTAGATAATTAATTCTATTTAGCAGATGTTAAACTCTGGAAATTATTAACAGATGAGTTGAGTTAAGGCTAAATTTCCTTGCATTTGTCCTTTCCAGGAACACTACTAGCAAGGAGACTATGTATTGTCTATTAGAAACCCATTTTATATATAAATTCAAATGAGACTAAAAGCAAAGGGATGGAGATTTACTATTAATTTAAAATAGTATTAATTTAAAAACAGTAAGAGTAGACATATTAATTCCAGACAGAGCCTAATTCAGAGCAAGTAGTTATCAGGGATATAAAGGGACATTACACCATGTTAAAAGGGTTAATTCTCCATGAAAACAACAATCCTTAATGTGTTTGTGCCTAAAACAGACCATAAAATATGTGAGGCAAAAACTCATAGGACCACAAGGAGACAGGGAGACTTCAATACCCCTGTATCAGAAAAGAACAGACTGAATAGGTAGAAAATTAGTAAGAACATAGTTCAACTCAGCAACAACAAAAATCAATTGGATATGACATCTATTAACTACTTCATCTAACAAAACGCAGTACACATTTTCCCTTGCAATAGTCACCAAGAAATACTACATTCTGGGCCATAAAACAAACCTTAACACGTTTAAAAGAATAATAATCAGGTAATGTCTTCTCTCAGACTACAATAAAATTAAACTAGAAATCAGAAACAAAAAGATAATTGGACAATCACAAAATTCTTGGAGATTAAACGATATACTTCTAAACAAAATATGAGTCATAAAACATGTCTCAATCAAAATTTTAAAATATTAAAAATTGTTTTTGTTTTATTTATTTTTGAGAGACAGAGAGAGACAGCATGAGAAGGGGAGGGTCAGAGAGAGAGGGGATACAAAATCTGAAGACAGGCTCCAGGCTCTGAGCTTGCTTTCAGCACAGAACCCAACATGGGGCTCAAACCCACGAACTGTGAGATCATGACCTGAGCCGACTGAGCCACCCAGGCACCCCCAAATATTTTTAATTAAAAGAAAATGAAAGCACACCTTATGAAAATTTGTGGGTTGCACAAAACCATTGGCTAGAGTTAAAACTTGTAACATTGAATGCATATATTAGAGAAGAAAAAGATCTAAAATCAATTGCCAGAATTTTCACCTTAGAATACTAGAAAAGAAGAGCAAATTAAATCCCAAACAAGAAATCATTAAAATTAGACTGAAAACCAATGAAATTAAATCCTGTAGTTCCATTATAAATATCAAGAAAACAAAAAGAATTTAAAGATCAATTAAATCAATAAACTTCTGGCCAAGCTAATTAATGATAAAAAAAATACATAGATTACTAATATCATAAAGGAAAAAAAAAGAGCATCACTGCAAATGTCATGTACATTAAAAAGATAATAAAGGAATACTAGGGATAACTCTATGCCCCCAAATTTGATAACCAGGATGAAAAGGATCAATTCCTTGTAAGATAAAACCTGCCAAAACTCAAACAAAAGTAAAGAGACAACTTGACTAGGCTTATATATGTGTTAAATCAAATTGAATCAATAATTAATAACTTTCCAAAACAGAAAGCACCAGGTCCAGATGGGTTCACTGGTAAATTCTACCAAAGCTTTAAGGGAGAAATTACACCAATTCTCTGCAGTCTCTTTCAAAAGATAAAGCCAGTGGAAACCCTTTGAAAGTCATGCTATAAGGCCAGAATTGCTCTAATACCATAATGAGACAAAAACCTTAAAAGAAGACTAAAATCTAATATCTCCTATTGTCAAAGATACAAAAATTCTCAACAAATTATTATCCAATCTAAGCCAACAATGTATAAAAAGAATTATATACTACAATCAAGTGAGATTTATGGAAGGCTGATCCAACATTTGAAAATCAGTGAACATAATCCATCACAGCAACAGGTTAGAAACAAGCACAGTCATATCAATAGATACAGAAACAATATTTGACAATGCCAACATCTGTTCATGATTAAACATATCTCAGTAAATTAGAAATGGAATGAAACATCTCTACTTGATAAATAATACCCAAAAAACCCCTACAGCTAACATACACCTAACAGAGAGAAATCTGAAGCTTTCTCACTATAAAGAGATACAAGGCAAAGATGTCCCCTCGCACTGCTCCCTTTAAACACCGTACTGGAAGTTCTAGCTAATGCAATAAAACACTATAAAGGAAATAAAAGGTATATGGATGGGCAGGGAAGAACTACAACTGTCTTTTCTCACTGATGCCATGATAATTTATGTAGAAAATCCAAAAGAATTAACAAGAAAACTACTGGAATAAGCAATTATAGTAAGATTGCATGATACAAGGTTAATATACAAAAGTCAACAGCTTTCCTATATGCCAGCATGAATAACCGGGATGTGAAATTAAACACACGATACCATTTAGCAATACTTGGCTGACTCAATCTCAGGGTTGAAGATTCAAGTACTAAAAAATAAAATCCTAAAAAAATTATACCATTTATATTAATACCCCCCTAAAATGAAATACTTAGGTATAAATCTAACAAAATATGCACATGATCTATTTGTAAAAAATACATGATCTGATTTTAAAAAATCAATGATTTACTAAATAAATGGAGAGCTATTACATGTTCATAGATAGGAAGACTCCATAGTATGAAGACAAGAGTTCTTCCCTGTTTGGTTTATATGTTCAATGCAATCCCCAATATAAAACTTTGGTATATGGACAAACTGCTTCTAAAGATTATATGGAGAGACAAAAACAAAAAACAAAATACAGAAAAGCCAACACAATTTGAAAAAAACAACAAAGTTGAAAGATTGATATTACCAGATATCAACATTTACTATAAAGCTATGTAATCGAAACACTGGCAAAAGAACAGATTAATGACACAGCATAGCAAGCCAAGAAATAGATTCATATATGTGTAGTCAACTCAAATGTTATTTGGTAATGGAGAACAGGCAATACAATGATACAAAGAAAGTCTTTTCACAAATGGTACTAGAATAACTAGACATGTACATGCTAAAAAGTGAATAAGATACAGACCTTATATATTTCACAAAAATTAACTTGAAGTAGATCACAGATCTAAATGTAAAATGCAGGGACACCTGGATGGGTCAGCTGGTTAAGTATCTGACTTCAGCTCAGGTCATGACCTCACAGTCATGGGTTCGAGCCCTGCATCGAACTCTGTGCTGACAGCTTAGAACCTGTAGCCTGCTCTGCATTCTGTGTCTCCCTCTATCTCTCTGTCCCTCCTATGCTCATGCTCTTTCTCTTTCTCTTTCAAAAACAATAAACATTTTTTAATGTAAAATGCAAAACTATAAAAGTCCTACATGATGACAGATGAGAAAATTTAGATGATCCTGGTTTGGTGTCGACTCTTTGGATGCAACAACAAAGGCACAATTCATGAAATAAAGAAATAATAGGGTAGACTCCATTAAAAATAGGAATTTGTGGCCTGAAAAGGACATTTTCAATGAAAAGATGTTCCAAACACTGGGAGATAATACTTGCAAATGACACTTCTGATAAAGGAGTAATATCCAAAATATGCAAGGAACACTTTAAACTCAAAAATAAGAAAACAAAAACTCTGATTAAAAAATGGGCCAAAGACCTTAAAAGCCACCTCACCAAAGAAGATATGCAGATGGAGAAGATATTCTAAATTACATGTCATCAGGAAATGTAAATTAAAACAATGAGATACCACTATACCCCTATTAGAATAGCCGAAGTCTGTAACAGTGACAGAACCAAATGCTGGTGAGACTGTGGGACAACAGGAATTATCATTCACTGATGGTGAAAAGGCAAAAATCTCACGGCCTCTTTGGAAGATAGTTCAGCAGTTTCCTTTATAAGAAACTAAACATAGTCTTGCCATACAATATAGTAACTATATTCCTTGATATTTATCCGAAGGAGTCGAAAATTTATGTCCACACTAAAACCTGCTACCGACATGAAAAGAAGCTTTTTCATAATTGTCCAAACTTGGAAGCAACCAAAATATTCTTTTTTTAAGTTTATTTATTTTGAGAGACAGAGAGAGAGAGGGAGGGAGAGAATCCTAAGCAGGCTCTGTGCTGTCAGTGCAGAATCTGATGTGGGGATTGAACTCATGAACAGTGAGATCATAAAATGAACGAAAATCAGGAGTCTGACACTTAACTGATTTTTCCTGATGATCAGTAACGTTGAGCACCTTTTCATGTGTCTGTTGGACATCCGCATGTCTTCTTTAGAAAAATGTCTATTCATGCCTCAGCCCATTTTTAATTGGATTATTCTTTTTTTGAGTGTTGAGTTTTATAATTTCTTCATATAAATTCAGATATTAACCCTTTATCAAGTATGGTACTTGCAAATATCCTCCCCATTCTACAGGCTGCCTTTGGTCTTGTTGATTTTTTACCTTCACTGTGCAAAAGATTTTATTTTGATGAAGTCCCAATAGTTTATTTTTTCCTTTGTTTCCCTTGCCTCAGGGAAAAGTTAAAAATAGAACTACCCTATGATACAGCGATTGCACTACTAGGTATTTTTACCCAAGGAATAACAAAAATATTAATTCAAAGGGACACATGCACCTCAATGTTTATAGCAGTTATCTACAACAGAAAAAATATGGAAATAGCCCAAGTTACCAATGACTGATGAGCGGATGAAGAAGATGTGGTGTGTATCTACACACACACACACACACACACACACACACACACTTACATTTATAATGGAATATTATTCAGCTATAAAAAAGAACGATATCTTGCCATTTTCAAGGACATGGATGGAGCTACAGAGTATTATGTTAAGCAAAATTAAGTCAGAGAAAGACAATCACCGTATGATTTCACTCATTTGTGGAATGTAACAAACAAGCAAAAGGAGAGAGAGAGACAGAGAGACGGAGAGAGAGAGAGACAGAGAGAGAGAGAGAGAGAGAGAGAGACAGGCTCTTAACAATAGAGAACAAACTGATGGTTACCAGAGGGGAGGAGGGCGGGGGAATGGGTCAAATAGGTGATGGATATTAAGGCATGCACTTGCTGTGATGAGAACCAGGTGTTAAATTGTTGAACATTATTGTACACCTGAAACTAATATTACTCTGTATGTTAACTAACTTGAATTCAATAAAAACTGTAAAAGAAAAATGAAATTCATATTGAACTTAAAACCTAGTAAGTCCTCATATTGCTCAAAATAAAACCCAGTGTCCCTGCTTCACCCTCCCATCCCCAAACATGCTCTATAAAGCTCTCATAAACCAGCACAGAGTTAACACTCAGATTTCATTTTCTAGCATTATTCTTCTTTTGGAATTTCAGTCACACAAACTTCCTGGAAGTTAACTAGAAATATCAAAAGGCCCACGTCAGGGCCTTTGGATTTGCTTTTCCTTATTCCTGACTTGCTCTATAACATAATTTTGAACTTTGCTGAAGTAACAACTTACACTGAATCCTACATAGGTCTTGGAGTAAAATCAACCTGGGGCAGAACCCCTGAAAACAAACAATGGATATGTGATATGAAATGAATAAGCCACCAAAGCGGATGATATATTATTGTACCATAAAGTAGTCTATGTGCTTTCATACAAGATACTATATAACAGTCTCTATTGTTATCCAAGTCTTGTCATTAATATCATGATTGATCTGCACATTATCATTTGCTAAATTTCTTATTGTATACTTAATATTATAAATTTGTATTTATATTTGCTTATTTTCTCTCCTTAACCAAAGCAATATAAGAGACCTTATGTAAATAAATAACAATAAGGAATTCATCTTATTTAAAGCAATATAAATATTTTATGTTTCCTTTTGTGCCTACTGGCATGCAGTAGTAGGTATTAAATACATATATGTAGTTTTATTATTTGCATTGCACTGTTTCTATATTCCATTTAAAACAATAAGCAATTAAATACCCTGAGTGAAAAATTCTGAAACACTCTGAACATTCTTAAAATACATCACCACAATTTATAGATCCTATTTTAAACTGGTTTAGTAATCCAGAAGTATCCAGGAGTACTCTAACAAAGTATTATTAAGCACCTCATAATGATCATCGATTTTTATCACTTATCACCTAATATCACATGAAAGAATAGCGCCACTCTGTTAGCATATATTATTAGTACTCAGGTGGGCAAAAAGGGATTTTAAAGGCTGTTATCAGTTGCAAATCTTCTTTTAAGATCTTCCTCTTTAAGGAAAATTATGCAATTTAAGCCTTAGCTCAATTACATAAATAGTGTTCAAGAATACTTCTAAATGTGTATCTCTCCAGTTGTTGCTGAATACTTACTAACCCACCTAGATGTAGAAGTTGTTCTCTACTAAGTAGGTATTTTAACCCTCCCAGGACAGTATATTTTTTTCTTAATTTAGACCTAGTTCCCTGGGGTAATAAACGTAGTTCTTGAAAATCGTTCTTTTGTGAAGTAACTAAGACAATAGAAGTGCTTTATCAAAGAATACAATATTATAAACAAGGGGGAAAATTATAATATATTACAACAAAAATATAAAATTTTATTTATTTACTTTTTCAAAAATTTTAATTTGTATTTATTTTTTGAGAGATAGAGACAGAGTATGAGCAGGTGAGGGGCAGAGAGAGAGGGAGACACAGAATCCTAAGGTTTCAGGCTCTGAGCTGTCAGCACAGAGCCCAATGCAGGGCCCTAAATCACGGACCACCAGATCATGACCTGAACCAAAGTCAGAAATTTAACCAACTGAGCCACCCAAGCAACCCATGAGATATAAAATTTTTAAATTGGTCAAACTCTACAAAAATATTCTTATATTCACCTTAATGATTGGTATGGGCATATTTCAATGTAGTGGACCTTGATCCTGTGGAGATCTGTACAAATGAAGGAGCATTGTCCTAAATCTATACAACTATAGTTTGTGAGGATAAGAAAACTCTACCTCTCTTTTAGAATTTTTTTAAATTAATTTTATTTATTAACTTAATTATAAATTAAGGGGCATAGAGAGAGAAGAAGGGAGAGAATCCCAAGCAGGCTCAGCACTGCCAGCACAGAGATCTCCCCCCTTCCTCCCCACCAGGGCCCAAATTCATAAAACCTTGAGACTATGACCTGAGCCAAAACCAAGAGTCAATTGCTTAACCAACTGAGCCACCTGAGTGGCCCTCATTTTTAAAATGTTTTTTAAAATTTATTTTGAGATAGAAAGTGCAACAGTGGGGAGGGGCAGAGAAAGAGTGAAAGAGAGAATCCCAAGCAGGCTCAGTGAGGAGCCCAAAGTGGGGCTCCATCTCACGACCATGAGATCATGACCTGAGCCGAAATCAGGAGTCGGATGTTTAACCGACTGAGCCACCGAGGTGCCTGCAAACAACTGTATTTCTAAAATATTTCCTCTGATGTGTCTAAAATATATTTCTAGTTGAGATAGTTTTCTGAAATTTAAGCATTTGCAGAATGGGTCAGAACTTGGAAAGTTCATTTCTACCTGGCAGGGAAAAAATAAAACCTGTATTTGTGGGATGGGAATGATGTCAGAGAAGTACTTCTAATGAAACAGGGTGACCTAGAACTTAATGACATAAATGTACAAATGTTAGGCTTAAATACAGAAAAAAATTCAGATATAGACAAGCAAAAGATTGATACAAGTTTTATATACAGTAGGGAGTTTTCAATTGGGAGCTTCTGACTGGTGATATATTTGGCTCAAGCCCATTTACTAATATGGATCAGAATATATATATATTTGGATACCTAGAAGTAGGAGGAATTAAGAAGGACTAATTCTTTAAATGATAAAGGAAAAATAGTCACTCATGGTACCTGAAAAAGAGTAGCGCTTAATCATTTTTGGGGTCTGGACAATGCTATTGTTTTTGTCTGTGGTTGTTTTTGCATGTGCTCAAACAAGATAAAAGATTGGTTCTGGCTTTTTTTTTTTTTTTTTTTTTTTTTTT
>PJEM01004067.1:0-149575 GCA_004023845.1 Helogale parvula | reverse complement strand
TTACTTTAATCCTCATTAACACCTTCAAAAGCTTCATAATATACTCATTCCCACTTATCTTTATTTAAAAATAAGTAGAAATTATCTCTCATAAGGGCCCTAATAACATTTTTGATAAGTTGTAATTGTTAGATTCAATGAATCAAAAATAAACAATTGTCCTTTGAGGTCCAATTTATCATTTCTGAAATTAAAAAATTTCTGAAATTAGATGGTTGGCATCTTTAAAAATATCTCATTCTTATTAGGTTTCCTGCCAAATGTTTCAGACACTATTAAATTAGAAAGTATAAAAAATGCTATAAGTCTGAAGTAATGGCAGGTAAATCCTTTAGTATTATTTTAATCAATGATTGAAGCCGGGCATTTTTAATTGAAGCTCAACCAGCTTTACTGAAATTTAGTCTCTGGATTAGTACCTAATATCAGGATTATTTCTGATATTTGAGGCCAAAAAGAATAATTGAGATCACTTAAAATTTGTGTATCTCGGGGCGCCTGGGTGGCTCAGTCAGTTAAGCGTCCGGCTTCGGCTCAGGTCAGATCTTACGTATGTGGGTTTGAGCCCTACGTAGGGCTCTGTGCTGACAGCTAGCTCAGAGTCTGGAGCTTGCTTCAAATTCTGTGTCTCCCTCTCTCTCTGACCCTCCCCTGCTCGCGCTGTCTCTCTCTGTCTCTCAAAAATAAATAAAAAACATAAAAAACTTTGTATATCTCATTCATACATTTTTAAAAGTATACTTTACTTTTTAGAAGAGTTTTAGGTTTCCAGGAAAATTGGAAAGAGCACATAGAGTTTACATCTATCCCACACAGGCTTTTTCTCCATAACTAACATCTTACATTAGTATGTTTGTTACAATTAATGTACAATTAATGTAATGTAATATTGATATCTTAATAGTAACAAAAGTACATACCATAGTTCTCTCTATAGTCATAGAGATTTCCTTAGTTTTTATCTAATATCTTTTATGTTCCAGTATCTCATTCAGGACTGAGATATATTAACTTACCTATATTAACTTAGTAAATTCAGGACTATGAGATATATTAATTAATTATATTAACTTATTTATCATTTATCCCTAGGCTCCTGTAATCAGTTTAATTGCACCTCTTCCCCCCAAAATTGTTGAAGTCCTAACACCCAACACTTAAGAAAGTTAGGGTCTTTAGACAGGCAATCCAATTAAAATGAAGTCATTCGAGTGGGTCCTATTCCAGTATGACTGGTATCCTTATTTTTAAAAAGGCAAAAATCAAGGTTATGCTTCTACAAGCCAAGGAATGCCAAAGATTGTTAAGAAACCAACAGAATTTTTGAGAGAATCATGGAATTGACTTTTCCTCGTAGGCCTTACAAGGAAACAATCCTGCTGACATCTTGATCTTGAGTTCTAATCTCCAGAGTTGTGAGACAATAAATTTCTGTTGTTTACATCACTCAGTTTGAGTCACTTTGTTAGGACAGGTATAGCAAACTAACACAGCTCCTCTTGTCTATAATAGTTTCTAAGATTTTCTTGTTTTTGATGAGTTTGACAGCTTTGAGGAATACTGATTAGGTAGGGACTTTGAAGGATGCTTGAAATTTGTCTGGTGTTTTCTCAAAAATGGACTAATGTTATAGGTCTTTGGGAGGAAGGTAACAAAAATGAAAGCTGCTTTTGTCACATTAATACTAAGATTACATATGGTCACCATTATTTTTCAATACTGATCATGAATCTCTTCCCCTCCTTTTCACACTGTCCTCTAAAGTAATTCAATATGCACAGGTTAAACTTAAATTCCTCTCTCCTCTTCAAGAGCAATATCTCTGTATAAATTATTTGGAATTCCATTCACATAAAATTTATACTGTTTTATTCTTTTTTTTTCCCAAATTGTTACAGATTTGCCCATTGGGAACACTTTAAGTTGGCTCACATACCCCTTCACGACACAACCCATTAATAAATTAACTGTTTTTCCTTTGAACACTTTCTTACTTTCTGGTACTATAGATTATCCTGGGCTATCTTGTAATTTTCCTGAGCCATACAGTCAGCCATTTTTCTTTTTTTTTAATCAGTTATTTTTCAGAGGCTATGACTCATTTTATTAGAGAATGATATTAGATAATGATAATACAGTGGTACCCACAGACAATAGAATATTATACAGGACTAAAAAAAATGAGATCTGAGCCATGAAAGACATAGAGAAAACTTATATGCATATTAGCAACTGAAAAAAAAGTCTGTAAAGGTTAAATGCTGCATGATTCCAACTATATGGTACTCTGAAAAAGGTTAAACTATAGAGACAATAAAAAAGATCAGGGTTGTGAGGTGGGATGGGGTCTGGTGGGAAAGACAAATGCACAGAGCACAAAAGATTTTTAAGAGCAGTAAAAATGCTCTATAAGATATAATAATGATGTCATTGTCATTGTCATTGTCATTGTACATTAGTCCACATCTATAAAATGTACAATACCAGCAATGAACTATAATGTAAACTATGGACTTCTAGTGATAATGATGTGCCAATGTAGGTTCATTCCTGGTAGGAAAAAATAAAAACGCCATTCTGTATAGTGATGTTAATAATAAGGAAGGCCTTACATGTGTGAGGGCAGAGGCTATGGCAAGTCTCTATACTCCCCTCTCAATTGTGTTGTATATCTAAAACTGCCTAAAAAAATAAAGTCCTTTAAAAAATCTTATGAATAAAGTTGAGGGTCTTAACAATCCTTTAATTTTTATTTATAATCTCAATATAATATGATACTTTACCTTAAGTAGCTATGCAATAAAAGTTATTGAATAGACTGTCATGAACAAAACACATTTTGACCTAATTTTAAATAATCAAAGGCATTCCCAGCTCACAATTCATTGCTTGCACATAATAGTTTTCAATAATGTATTTTTTAAATTAATGAATATAGTAATGAATAAACTTTCCATTTTACAGAATCTTAAATTTATATTTAAGATTTACATTTACAGAATCTCACTCAAAACAGGTATTCTATGATTTCTTGGTTCAATACTGTTACTCTTCTGACACCTCCATTCATAAAATGTGTGTACTCCTAGTCATAGAAAAAGATCTCTGGGAGGAAAAAGCTGCTGAAATCTCTTAGACTTACATTAATTATATCCCTAAACTCCCTAACATCTCATGTTTGAAGTAAGAAGCTCAGAGTTCACATAATTCTTTTCAAATATTCTAATAAAAAGTAAAAAATACTATAATTTATGTGGTCTTTTCACTTTTAGTCTTTTCACTTAGTAGTCTTATTTTTAATTATAAGGCAACTAAAATTATTTTCTGCTAAAAATCATTAGTACTACTGAGGAAAGATTAACCAGAAAATGAAATATTATCCTTAATAAGTTATATTCAAACCAGCCAGTAATGTCAATATAATTTTTTTCTCTTTTATAATCTTCAGTTTTTTCTGCATATAAGAAATTTAGCTAAGAGAAAAGATGCTTGAATTTATACTGAGGTATAATCACCCTGAAGTAACTTCTCTCTACCAATAATGATTTTGATACAAACAGGGGCCAGTGGATCACTGTGATATTTCCTTTAGTGAAACAACCAAAATTAATGTCCTCCACAAGACTCAGTAACTGAAAATTCTTGTGGTTGAAACACATTTCATTTGAAATAAGGATTTCCAAATTGTGTTTGACTGGACCAACATCCAGGAAAATAGAGGACCTACTTCTAAAGAAACTATTAAGAGAAGAGACATTTCATTTTGTTTCTAGCTTTTATTTACAGTCACCATATTTTTCTGTCTATATCTCATATGTTTTTTCAGAGCACTTCTGAATACCATAAGTTACTAATACAGTTATTTAATCATTAGCCTTGAGAAATACAAACTACAATTCCTATTTTCACTTGAAGGATCAGATTTACTATATAGAATATATGTAGAAATGTGCCTTAGACATAGGTGGCTGGGTATGCAGGAGAGTCCGTTTAGAGAGTATCTTATTCAGTGTCTTGGCTCTGCAGACCTCTCTGGTATAGTGCCCTTCTCCATACCCAGTAGTCCTCTTTCCTTAAGTCAGTGCAAAGTATAGCAAATTCGAAATAAAAAGATGGAAATTTTGTCAAAGTTGCAAAAGCCGGAAAGCTAGTAGTGCCACTCCAAGGGGTCAAGATGATATCTGGTTTTCTTTTTCTGAGAACTTAGCTAAAGTACTGGTTCTTGACTTCCCCAGATAGGACTAGTCCCTGAAAGAATAGGCCTTACTAGTGAAAAGAAGTCCACAAGAATACTCATGTATTTGTTCTCAGGATATAACTATCAAAAGGACTGGAAATGCTCCATTTCAGGAAAACTGAAGTCTGGTGAATCAAGAAATCCTCTGTACCTCAGCACACCTGTGTAGGAATGCAAAACCATAATTGGGAATAATTTACAATAACCTATCAGAGACCATCATCCTGTAAGGACACATGGATAGACTCTTCCTTCAGAGAGGAATTGAAAGGTTGCTTGGAAAATATGAGAAAATTATGAGAAAAAGTTAATGAAGTTAAATATTAAATGATGCAATTCTTTCACCATAGGGATAATGTTACTATAAAGCAACAAAAAGAGATGAATAGTTCAGCTACTCAGCTCTAAGCAGGTTGAGACTCCTATGAGCCAAAGAATATTTAAAAGAATTTAAATTAAAATCTTAAAAACCTTTGAAGGTCCAACAAAATATATCTTTGGAAGTACATTCAGTTTCTTCCCCACTCCCAAATAATATTTAAATAAAAGGTAAAACAAAGTATTTTAAATAAAATTCTTTGCAGGAATAATCAACTCCATCCATGAGCCCATAACATACTGGTAGTTATCTATTGGTACCTTGGCATATGGGGATTTGGAATTCTATACTTTAGGGTTTCTTGAGTGCACTATTACTAGCTATTGCTAATAATTCTGCCTATAGACATGTTAACATAATCAGTTGACAGTGTTACTGTGGTCTAGGGGCTAGACTTTCAGGTGACTTTTCTATCCTTCTTTTGAACCTCTATGCAGTACATTTATAGTTATAGATATTTCTAATTGATTAAGCAATATTTTTCAAATTTATGGAAAACACCACTCTATACTTCAAGTCTACAAATAAGACACTGAAATACGGCCCAAATATGACATTTTTGTAGCATTTTAAACAACTACTATCCTGTTACAGTATTCAGAAGTTTGTAAGCAGAATCTCAATTCGTCTGTTTTCATCCAATATCCAAATACCTGGCCCCACAAAAAGCTTAGAAAATGATGTGGGAACATCTTTGTAGACTGGAGACTCTAGGTAACAGCCTGCTAACCAGGAAAATGATTGTCCCAACACTTGTGATATTAAATCCTGGTGGGTTGCATCTGCAAATTCAAAGATTTTGCCATCAAATTTCCTTACTAAAGACAACAAAGTAGTAAAAAGCAAGCTAAAATCCTACAGATAACCATCTAAAAATCAGACTTTTAAAAATATCAGTTATATTTTAATAATATAAACACTGGTAAAGCTGCACCCACTGTTCTTTAAAGTTGGAATGCAATTTTTAAAGCTCCTGTGGGCTGCTTAATCCTCTGGTTACCAAGCACCTACTAGACCATAACAACTGTCCTAAGTTCATGCTCCTTATTCCATTAAGTGGTGCACACAAAAGCTCTCAATAAAATATAATTTATACTGATAATAAAGTACTGTCTAAGATGAATCCACAATAATGGTTATTAACAGGGATGGTACATAGTATGAGAATATTAAAAGTTAATGAATACATATTAAATAAGATATCTGGAGCAATGACAAAACAACTTAATAATAAATAAGCTATAATGATAAAATTCCAGGCACTCTGAAAAATGGCTAAATTTGTATTGTTCAGGATATTCAACCTTCATGTAATTGTTACTAATTCTCAATGAGTAGATGCAGAGCTTTACAAGGAAGAAAACCCACAAAATAATTTGTATTTCAATATGAGTTCAGAGAATTTCAAACCATTTGACATGGTGAAACTATATAGAAAAATTTGAAAAATATGTAATACATAATGAAAGTATGAATTTATTTTTAGAACAAATTGCCAAAGAATTGTAATTGACAAGTTATATGCAAGCAACAGCAAGAACAAACTCTATCAAAAGTTTGTCAATTCCTCAACTTATTGAAGTCTTATGTAAGGATCTATCCAATATTAAATGAAATCTTATTTAACCCTCTTACACAGTTGGTGGGAATGTAAACTGGTGCAGCCTCTCTGGAAAACCGTGTGGAGATTCTTCAAAAAACTATCAGTAGAACTCCCCTATGACCCAGCAATAGCACTTCTGGGGATCTACTCAATGGATACAGGAGTGATGATGCATAGGGGCACATGTGGTTTATATATACAATGGAATACTACACGGCAATGAGAAAGAATGATATCTGGCCATTTGTAGCAAAGTGGATGGACCTCGAGGGTGTCATGCTAAGTGAAATAAGTCAGGTAGAGAAGGACAGATACCATATGTTTTCACTCATAAGTCTAACAGGAGCTATGGGACCATGGGAAGTAGAAGTGGGGGGAAGAGTTAGGGAGAGTGAGAAAATCATGAGAGACTTTTGAATACTGAAACAAACTGAGGGCTGAAGAGGAAGTGGGGAAGGACAGGGGAAGGGGGGTGACGGTCATGGAGAGGGGCACTTGTGGAAAAGAGCACTGGGTGTTATATGGAAAACAACTTGGTAATAAACTATTTAAAATAAATTTAAAAGAACTAAAAATATTTTTATAACTTCATTATGTACCAGAAAAGTGATACTTTTTTCACTTTGCATCACTTCATTTATGACTTCTTCAGGCAATATTTGATCTCTCCAGACAGAACAGTTTCATTCTTTGCTTATGAGCCTGTTATTTCTTATTTTTCTTTTTTATATTCTATATTGGCTCTACCAATTTAAATTCCCTCCAATAGTGTACAAGAATTCCCTTTTCTCTACATCCTCACCAGAATTCATTATCTCTTCCCTTCTTGGCAGTAGACATCCTAATAGGTATAAGGTGATATCACTGTGGTTTTGAAACACATTTCCCTGATGACGGGAGCCACACTGGCCTTACTGGATGACATGGTCACAGTAAGGAAATGGCAGACGTTGCACGGCTCCTGCCATGAGAAGCGGAAACTGGCATCTTCTTCTGCTACTACTGCTCATGTGAAATTAAGCCTGTTGCTATTGATTAGGCCTCACAATGTTCCAAGTCATACTGATATTCCCCACACAGATACCTCATGGGAAGAAGCATATTTCCACCTCTATAAAAGAGGAAGTTAAACAAAGCACTGCAGATGTTTGTCGAAAGGCTCTTCTATTGAGCTTCACAAACTTAAGACATGGATAATAAAGGGGGTTAAAGAACACAAGAATAATATTTACTCTGGCCTGGAGATAAAGAGCCTAATTTAGGAATAAGAAACAAACAAGAGCCAGGCATAAGTTACTGCGCATACATATGCTAATTTGGTGCCCATTATGAGGATGGGTAAGAGTAGTTACAACTTAAACTCATATGCAAAGGCCAGCCAGTCTAGGGCGCCTATGGCACTTATACCTTCAACATCTAAGAACAAGGTTGACAAAAGGTTTAACTAACCATCGCAAATACATTCTTCTTCTTGTGAGCCAAATAGAATGCCTCCTAGCCCTGTCTATGACTAAATTTTAGCATCATGGTTATAAAATGTGTTTGCTATCTGCTTCTCACTGAAAACATCCTGCTATCTTCTTAGTTGTGAGATTTACTACCGGTTCAAACATATATGTATGTTTTCTGCTTTTCACTGAGAATATCCTGTTATCCTATTATGTGTAAGTTACCTCATTGTAATTAGAATAGTTCTGAAAAAATGCGTCTGTAAAACCTGTTTCTGTACCCTTTTCAAAGCATCTTTATCACTGAGAATTATTTGTAGAAATTCTACTTTTTGATGTCATGTTAACACTTAAGTCTATAAATAAAGGTCCAAAATCTGGCAAGATAGAGATGATGCCAGACTGGTGACCAAGAATGAAAGAAAGAAACCGTGTGGATCTCTCTCGATGCCACTGCCCCCTTCAGGGGACCCTGGACCAGCCGGAGCAGGCCTTGGGCAAGTTATTCTGCCCATTGTTTAATCAAATTGGGTTTTTTTGTTTGTTTGTTTGTTGCCATTGAGATACATGTGTTCCTTATATATTTTGGATGTTAATCCCTCATCAGATAGACAATTTGCAAATATTTTCTCCTATTTGGTAGGTTGCCTTTTCATTTTCTCAATAAGTTTCTTTTCCTGTGCAGAAGCTTTTTAGTTCAAGATATTTCCACTTGTTTATTTTTGCCTTTATTGCCTTTGCTTTTGATGTCGAATGAAAAAAAAATCATTGCTAAGATCCTATTCAAAGAGATTACCTCTTATGTTTTCTTCTAGGAGTTTCATGGTTCAGGTCTCACATTCAAATGTTTAATGCATTTTGAGTTGATATTTGTGTATAATATAAAGTAGGTGTCCAGCTTTATTCTTTTGCATCTGGCTGCCAGTTTTTTCCAACATTGTTTACTGAAGAGACTACCCCTTCTCCATTGTATATTGCATACTCCTTTGACATAGACCATATATGATATGTGTAGGTTAATTTCTGTTCCCATCTATCTGTCTGTTTTAATGTCAATACCATATTGCTTTATTACTATAACTCTGTAATACAGATTGAAATCAGAAAGTGTGATACCTCCACCTTTATTCCTCTTCCTCAAGATTGCTTGGGGTATTCAGGGTCTTTTGTGATCTTACAACCTGTTATTGAAAAACTATCAAAACAAAATGTCTGAATTAGGATACTGTCAAATTCTTTACTAAAAATTAAAGTCATATTTTTGGGGAACAAAACTTTTTATAGCATATACGGTGATAGATATATTTAAATATAATGTTTGAGGGGCACCTGGGTGCCTCAGTCCATTTGACTCTTGGTTTTGGCTCAGGTCATGACACCATGGTTTTTTGAGTTTGAGCCCCACATCAGGCTCTGTGCTGGCAGCATGAAGCCTGCTTGGGATTCTCTCTCTCTCTCTCTCTGCCCCTCACCCACTTGCAGTATGTTTTTCTCTCTCTACATAAATAAGTAAACTTTAAAATTAAACAAATATAATGTTTAAAATTGTACTTATTATTTGTGAAGATTAAAGTCTTCTAATTTTTGTTAATAGAAATGCTATATTTATCCCATGGATTTTAGTGCTGGCTGTGGGTGGTGTGTCTTTGTGTGTATTCGATTATCTTGTTTGTGGCTACCTACTTCTTTAAAAATTATTTTTATTAATTTATGAAATGTCTGAAACATGGAGATAAGCTTATATGATAATATGGCAAATATCAATTTACCAGCCACTCAATTCTTTCAAATTCTAATATTCTGCTATTCATATTCATCTTTCTAAAATATAGGTATACACAAAAAGCATTACAGGTATTAATATAATAGATTTCATACTTCTCTGCATTCTCCCTCCTCCACAAGGCTGTACTCACATTTCTAGTCACTGGTGTTATATTTGTTTTGCATTTTGGTCTTATTTCTACATGGTTATACATCAACAAAGTCATTGTACAATTTATGATACAATGCATAAATGACATCCTTCAGTTCTTATAATTCAGCCACTTGATTTTTTTCAACCAATATTATGCCTTGAAATTTGATTACCATTAGATTTTTTTTAGATTATCCATACAAATATATGTAGCTCTGAATTATTTGATTACTGTATATTACTTCCTCTGTCATAATTCTGTAAATATATATTTATGTTGTTTTCTCTTTTTTCCAACTTGTTATTGTGAATGAGAAACTTGATTTTATATTACATTTATTATTGCATTTTTGTTACAATGAATGACTGGTCTTTACTCTTCTCTATTTATTTTTAACCAGTAATGTTGTTTTATTCTTTTTAACAGTTGACACTTTCTTATGGCTTTTTAAATTGTGATAATATAAACATAACATAAAAATTACCATTTTAATAATTTTAAGTGTACAGTTCAGTGACAATAAGCATATACTAGTTTTATTTTCATTTAGTTCAAATATTTCTTAATTTCTTCTTAGATGCATCCTTGAATCATGTGTTACAAGTGTATTATTTAATTTCTAAATATTTGTTTGTTTGATTTTTTTAATCTTTTTTTATTTTTGAGAGAGACAGACAGACAGACAGAGTGAGAGCAGGGGAGGAGCAGAGAGAGAGGCAGACACAGAATCTGAAGCAGACTCCAGGTTCTGAGCTGTCAGCACAGAGCCTGATGGGGAGCTCAAACTCACGATGGCAATTTCATGACCTGAACCAGAAGTCAGACACTTAATTAACTGACTTAGCCACCCAGGTGCCCCAACACTTGGGTCTATTTTATCTTTTTATTATTGATTTCTAGTTTAATCAGTTTTGATCTAAACACATACTTTGTGAAATATCCATCCATTTTAATTTTTTACAGTGTGTTTCATAGTCTGGAGTTTGATGTATTTTCATGAATGTCCTATTTTAACCTATGGAGAAGGTATTCTGTTGTGATACAGTATTGCATCAATGTCGATTGGGCCAAAATAATTAATGGTATATTCAGGTCATCCATGTCCTTACTGAATATTTTCTTGCTTGATCTATTAATGAAATAGGGCACTAAAGTTACCACTTAAATATAATAATATATATTTATGTAATATATTATATATAATTATATAATTAACCAAATTTTTTAGTTTTTCTTTTCAGTTCCATAGTTTGGGTCTCATATCCTTTGCCACTTTTGTTATGTGCATACATATCTAGATTGTTATGATTTCTTAGAAAACTGACTCCTTTCTAATTATGTAATGCCCTTGTTATCGCTGACAATTTTCTTGATATGAACTGTTAGTAACCATAAGTCCTTTGATTACTGTTAGGGTGGTATACCTCTCTCCATATATTTATGATGAACCTATCTGAATCTTTATAGTTTAGGCACAATTTTTGTATTCAACATAAACTTAGTTTCAGTTTTTTTATTTACTCTGACAATCTCTTTTAAAGGGTGTATGTTGATCGCTAACATTTAACGTGATCAGTGACATAATTCAGTTAATAGCTATTTTGCTTGTAAGTGTTTTCTGATTTTTTTTTGCATTTGATCCTTGGTTCTTTTTTTCCTGCCATGTTTCCCTGCCTACTTTGGGTTTAATGGAACATTTTATATTAAGCCATACTTAAAAAAAAATTTAAGGGTTGCCCTAGAATTTTCAATATAAATTTGAACTAGGAGAAGTCAATGTTCAAATAACACTATACCAGTTCATGTGTAGTGCAGGTACCTTATAACAGATCATTCTTGATTCCTCTTTCCCATTCTTTGTGGACTCTTGTCGTTTAACTCACTTAACTCTATGCTTTCAATGTCTAACACATCATTACTATTGTTATTTCAAATACTGTACTCAGTAAATCTTTACATTCATTAAGAATAAAAATTAAGGGGCTACTGGTTGGCTCATTCAGTTAAGTGACAGACTCTTGATTTTGGCTCAGAACATGATCTCAGAATTTGTGGGATTGAGCCTCACATATGGCTCTGTCCTGACCCCCAGAGCCTGCTTGGGATTCTCTCTCTCCTTCTCTCTCTGTATCTCCCCTCTTTGCTCTCTCTCTCACACAAAATAAATAAATAAACACTAAAAACAGTAAAAGTTAAAATATCTATTATTTTAATTTCATATATTCGTTATCCAGTAATCTTTTATTTGTATGGATTGATGTAGCTGACCTATTTTCCTTCTCCATGAAGACCTCCTTTTAACATTTATTGCAAGTCAAGTCTGTTGGATATGAATTTCCTCAGTGTTTCTTGGTCTGAAAAGTTTTCTTTCTCCTTCATTTTAAGAGGAAAATTTCTGTGGCATAGATTTAAAGGTTGCTGGTTTCTTTCTTCCAACACTTTAAAAATTTCTTTCTACTCTACTCTTTTCTTGTCCCTATGGTTACTGTTGAGGAATAGAATTTATTTTTTATCCTTGAGTTTTCTCCCATTATTCTTTCAACATCTTCCCTTTGTCTTTAATTTCTTACTGTTTAAACATGCTTATATTCTTTTGTTTGTAGGTTTGTTAGTTTGTATTTATCCTGTTTGATGTTTAGTGAATTTCCTTAACCTGAGAGTTTCTATTATTCACTTTGGAAACTTCTTAGCCTCTCTCTCTCTATCTCTCTCTCTCTCTCTCTCTCTCTCAAAATATATAGTATCCTTTGGATAAATACCTAATAGTGCAATTGCTGGGTTGTAGGGTAACTTTACTTTTAATTTTTTGGGGAAACTCCATACTGTTTTCCAGAGTGGCTGCACCATTTTGCATTTCCACCAGCAGTGTAAAAGGGTTCCTCTTTCTCTGCATCCTCACCAAAATCTGTTGATTTCTGAGTTGTTAATTTTAGCTATTCTGACAAGTGTGGGTTCTTTATAGATTTTGGATACTAATACTTATCTGATATGTCATTTTCAAGTATCTTTTCTCATTCTGTTAGTTGCCTTTAATTTTGTTGATTATTTTCTTTGCTGTGCAGAAGCTTTTTATCTTGATGAGGTCCCAATAGTTCCTTTTTGCTCTGTTTCCCTGAAGTTGGGAGACATGTCTGGTAAGAAGTTGCTGCACCCAAAGTAAAAAAGGTTGTTGCCCTTTTCTCCTCTTGGACTTTGATGTTTTCCTGTCTTACGTTTAGGTCTTTCATCCATTTTGAGTTGATTTTTGTGTATGGTGAAAGAAAGTGGTCCAGGTTCATTTTTCCATATATAGCTGTCTGGTTTTCCCAGCACCTTTTGCTGAAAAGACTTTTTTCCACTGGATATTCTTTTGTGATTTGTTGAAGATTGTTTGGCCATACATCTGTGTGTCCATTTTTGGGTTTCTTATTCTGTTCCCTTGATAAATGTGTCTGTTTTGTGCCAGCACCATACTGTCTTGATGATTACAGCTTTGCAATATAGCTTGAAGTCCAAAACTGTGATACCTCCAGCTCTGTTTGTTTTAGTTTGGTGAAGAATGCTGGTGTTATTTTGATAGGGACTGCATTGAAAGTGTAGATTTCTTTGGGTAGTATCAACATTTACAAAAATGCTGATTCAAAGGGGCACATGTATCCAACGTTTATAGCAGTGCTATCAACGATAACCAAATTATGGAAAGAATCCAAATGTCCATCAACTGACGAATGGATTATATAAATACATACATACATACACACACACACACACAATGGAATATTACTCGTGAATCAAAAATAATGAAATCTTGCCGCTTGCAATAACATGGATGGAACTAGAATATATTATGCTAATCAAAAGCAGTCAGAGAAAGATAAATATCATAGGATTTCACTAATATGTGGAAGGTAAGAAACACAATATATGAACATAGGGAAAAAGAAGAAAATTAAGATAAAAAGAAAAAGGGAGGCAAACCACAAGAGATTCTTAAATACAGAGAATAAACTGAGAGTTGCTGTATGCGTGTTGGGCGGAAGTATGGGTTAAATGGGTGATGGGCATTAAGGAGGGTACTTACTGGGATGATCACTGGGTGTTGTATATAAGTGACGATCTACTAAATTCTACTCCTGAAACCAATATTACACTACATATATTTATTTCTTATGTTTTAAAAAATTTAAATCTAAGTTAGTTAATATAGAGTGTAATAATTGTTTCAGAAGTAGAATTTAGTGATTCATCACTTTCATGTAACACCCAGTGAGCATCACAAGTGTCTTCCTTAATATTCATTGCTCATTTAGCCCATGCTCCACCAATTTTCCCTCCAGCAACCCTCTGTTTGCTTTCTATAGTTAATAGTCTCTTATGGTTTGCCTGTCTTTTTTTTCTTCCTTCCCCTATGTCCATCTGCTTTGTTTCTTAAATTCCACATATGAGTGAAATCATATGGTATTTGTCTTTCCTAATTTATTTTCCTTAGCATAATACACTCTAGCCCCATCCATGTTGTTGAAGATGGCAAGATTTCATCCTTTTTGATGGCTAGGTAATATTTTTATTCTCATATTTTCTTTATCCATTCAGCAGTTTGGGGACATTTGGGCTCTCTCCATAGTTGGGCTATTCTTGATAATGCTGTTATAAACAATGAGGTGCATGTGCCCCTTCAAATCAATATCTTTGTACCCTTTGAGTAAATATCTAGTAGTGTAATTGCTAGGTCATAGGATAGTTCTATTTTTTTTAAGTTTATTTATTTTGATAGAGTGAGCAAGCATGAGTAGGGGAGGGACAGAGAGAGAGGGAGAGAGAATCCCAAGCAGGTTTCTATACTGTCAGTGCAGAGCCAGATGCGGGGCTCAAACCCATGAACTGTAAAATCATGACCTGAGCCTAAACCATGAGTTGGATACTTAACCAATTGAGGTACCGAGGGGCCCCAAGGGTAGTTCTATTTTTAACTTTTTGAGGTACCTCCATACTGTTTTCCAGTATGCATTCCCATCAATAGAGTAAGAGAGGTCCCCTTTCTCTGCATCCTTGCCAAAATCTTTTGTTTCCTGTGTTGTTAATTTTAGCCATTCTGACAGGTATGAGGTAGTATCTCATTGTGGTTCTGATTTGTATTTCCCTGATGATGAGTGATATTGAGCATCTTGTCATTTCAGCTACTCTAATTTCAAAGATTTCTTCTGCTTTGTACATATAGTTTTCAGTATACAGGAACTGAGTTAAATACACCTTCACTGTGAGGATTCATGTTAATCTGGCTATGAACTGGGTTGTGTGGAATGTTTGCACTACCTACAGGCACCAGAGGCTTCAAGTCCTTCCAGTCTCCTTGCTTTCCTCTTCTCTCTTGACTCTGACTTTGGAAGAAAGAGACTATGATTTATAGTTATTTCAGTTGTGATCTACTCTTTTTATTCTGGAGTCCTGTAGGTAACTATAGATAGGTGTGAAGAGGGTTTAATATTATGATTAAACCTCTGGATTATTGTTGACCGAATTTTGTCTCTAGTTGTGACCCTCACAAGTATTCTGCAAATAGTATAGCGCTTCTTTTTGAAAGGTTGGAGAGTATTAAAGTGGAAAGATTAGTTCCTACTACGCTGAGATAAATCTCTAGAAAAGCCCTTTCCCTTGAGATTTGGCATTGCTATGGAGAAGGCTTTGAGTATATTTTACAATGATTACTGTTTCCCCCAAGAGATTCTCACTCACACTAGTTCACACTCAACCTTCAGCAAGTAATTAACAATAACTTTGAAATGTTCTTATCAGTTTATTCCTCTGTGGGCATATGCACTAGGTTAGCAGCTCCGACTTGCAACTCTGACTTTCCTATGTATTTCTGGATTTGGGAATGGAGATTTTGCTATGTGATCCCAGTTTTCTGATTAGTTTAACAGAATTTTATCTCTTTTTTTTAATTTTTCCATGTTTTTTATTTATTTTTGAGACACAGAGAGAGACAGTGCAAGCAGGGGAGGGTCAGAGAGAGAGGGAGACACAGAATCCAAAGTAAACTCCAGGCTCTGAGCTAGCTGTCAGCACAGAGCCCGATGTGGGGCTCGAACCCACAAACTGTGAGATCATGACCTGAGCCAAAGCCATACGCTTAACCAACTGAGTCAACCAGTGGCCCCCAGAATTTTATCTCTTAATGTATTTCCAATTTGTCCATTGATTTCTGATTTGTTCAGCATTTCTTGTTGAAAGGATGAGTTGTGACTTACAATCTCTTTACATATGAAAGATGAAGCCAGAAGTTTATAGTTCTTTAAAACTTTTTTTTTTGGTTATTTCCCTAATATTAATAACATACATTTTATCTAATCTAAATACAGTTTCAAATTTCCCTATATTGCTTCATGTGTAGTACAGGCACTTTATTACAGAGTGTTTCCAAAATCTTCCTATCCCTTATGATCTCATTGTTATTCATTTCATTTACCATTATGGTATTACCATTAAATACATTGCTACTATCATTACATTAAACAATATCTTTATGATCAGTTAAGAATAGTAATTTGAAAGCTTTCTTAACTTTTTTTGTTCTTTCTCTGACATGATTTCTTTTTTTATGTTTTTTTTTTAAATTTATTTTTGAGAGACAGAGAGAGACAGCATGAGCAGGAAAGGGTCAGAGAGAGAGGGAGATACAGAATCTGAAGTAGGATCCAGGATCTGAGCTAGCTTTCAGCACAGAGCCCGAAGCAGCATTTGAACCCACAAACCGTGAGATCATGACCTGAGCCAAAGCCGGACACTTAACTGACTGAGCCACCCAGGCGCCCCATACTTTCTTTCTTTAAACCAAGGTTTGAACCTGTAATATTTTCCTTCCTCCTGAGTAACTTATCATTTCTTCCAGGGAAGGAAGGTCTGGTGGTAATTCCTTCAGGTTTTTTTGAGAAAATATTTATTCCTCCTTTGTTTTTAAGGAATTTTTTTTCTGTATACATAATTCTAGGTTGCTGGGATTGTTTCTTTGTTTTAAATTTTACATATAGAGTATGGTTCTCTTATTTCTTGCACATTTCTGAAAATAAATCCACTATAATCATATCCATGCTTCTATATAGGTAAAGTATTTTGTTTTGATTTATCTCTAGCTTCTTTTCAGTTTCCTTTTGTCTTTGTTTTTTATACACAGTTTTTGTTTTACATTCATATGGAGGTTTTTTGTTGTTACTGTTTTAATCTTATTTGTTTTTATTTGATACTGCCCTGCTTATTCTCTGAGCATTGTGAAACTGTGGTTCAGTGTTTGTTACTAGTTTTGGAAATTTCTCAGCCATTATATTTCCAAATATTTATTCTATTCTGTTCTCTAATTTTTCTGCACTGGTATTGAACTTATGCATATGTTACACTTTTGGAAATTATCCCAGTTTTTGCCTGTTTGTTGTCTTTAATTCTTTCTCTTTGCATTTTAACTTCTGAAGTTTCTTTTGACCTATATTCCATATACTTGATTGTTTCTCTGCTATATCAAGTCTACTGACAGGATCATTGCAGATATTCTTTACTTCTGTTACAGTATTTTTTTCCTCCATCATTTTCTTAATTCCCTCTTAGAGTTTCCATCTATCTTTTTACATTACCTATCTGTTCCTGCATGGTCTCTATTTTTCCCACTAGAGTCCTTAGCAAATTAACCATAGTTATTTTAAATTCACAGATAATTCCAATATCTGTGACACATCTATGCCTGGCTTTAATGATTATTCTACCTATTAAGAATGAGTTTTTCTGCCCGTGGGCATGCTTTGTAATTTTTTTGTTGTTGTTGTTCTCATCATTATTGAACACCGATAATTTTGGCTAATAGGAACTAAAGAATGGAAGTCCTTAGTGTGATATTCTATGTTAATCTAGCTAGGAATCAGAGTCAATTTAAAGTTTGCCATAATTGCAGGTGCCAGAGGCTTCACATTTCTCTGGTTCCTTTGTTTTTTGTCTCACCTTGACTTTGGGCACTTCTAAGTATTCCTCCCTAGAAAGTCTATGTCTTACAGGTGCTTCAGCTATAATGCTTAATATTACATTGGAGACACATTGGAATGTTGGAAAGGTGCTGGGAGAAAGGAATGTCTCTAAAACCTAACTAAGTCTCATTGTTTTTAGCAGCCTGTGTCACAGAACTGTGACTTTCACAAGTTTTTCTCTACTAGTCTAGAGTAATTTGTCAAAATTACCATTTAAGTTTTCCTATCAGTTTATTGTTCCAACACCTTCTGCTCCAGGTAAAGCAAATCTTAGCTATGGGTCTTTGGATGAGCACATCTCCACAGATTTTGGTGTGATGGTTTGGCTTCTGATTGATCCAAGTAGAGACATTGATTTTAAGTCTGCCATTCTCCTTCTTGTTCTAAGAACAGGAGTAATGTCTGCCAAGTTCGTTACATGTCAGATCTAATACTAGAAGTCTCCTTTATAGACTTTTATATTTTCCAGTTTATAAAATCATAGAGTAAATAAAACATTTGGTAGTTACCAACTACTCTTCATTGAAAATATTTGGATGTACAAAGATTTATTTTTTTGAAAACAGATTTAGCAAAATTATTTATTTTCCTAATTTATCATTTCCTAATTTATCATTGTCGGTTGATCAATGAATCCTGATTCTCTAACGGTTGTGTAAGTGAAATGGTCATATTTTACAGATTTTCAACCAAGTAGTTCCAGTTGTTGGAAAACATATAGGCTCATGTAGCTTTTGTTTTGTTTTGGTTTTCTTTCAGATCCACAGCCCCATCCCAGCCCACAGAACATGAACACAGATTAGTGTTACATGATTTTACCCAGATCCATAAAGGTAACACAGACCTTTTCCAGGTATTTTCCTTATTCCAGGTATAACACAGGTATTTTCCAGAGAAAGAGAGATGCCTGTTTATACTATGGAAAAATCTTACAAAATCTTAGGGCAATATAATTCTACAGAAAGGAAGGCAGATTTTATAGCTATAAAAATTTTAAAGGTTAATGATGACATTTCTTTTCTCCTATAGTCACATTTAGTAAAAATATGAATATTTTCACAAAGTACTTTGAGTTTCTTGGGGGAAATATTCATAATGTTATCCATCTTGTTTAGTCATGAAGCAGGATTCAAACTACTTTGGGATACAGGAAATTTTTCTGGAGATGAACAGCTGAAAAGTTGGGAATAGGTAACTAAAAAAAGAGGAACAGTATATGGAAAAAATGGTTTACCACCAAAGGGAAAAATTGATATATTTTAAAAGCAAGAAATAACATGATGTTTCCTAAAACATCAAGATTGCTCCTACCAGAGTATGAAAGTGTAAAACAAGCAGGAGAAGAGCACAGTCAGGAATCAGGGATTTGTCATGAAAGATTTAAGGAATATGTTAAGGAATTTTGATTCAATTCTGTAGGCAAAGAGGAGCTTGTGCCAAGGTGATCTAACAGATAATGAGGGCTTAAAGGACTATAGTGGAAACAGGAAGAAAGAGAGAGTAAGAGAGTCAGGAAAACATTGAGACCAAATTGACAGGATTTTATTTTTAAACAGAGATGCTGAGGGAAAGACAGAAATCAAGATTGCTTTTAAGATTTGTAAGTTTGGTGAATGAAAGGCTGGTGCTGATATTTTCTGAGAGATTAAAAAAATAATGAGGGAGACACATTTTAAATAGTGTCAAATGAAAAAGAAGGGATAGGCCTGCTTGGTATTCTACAAATGTGGAATTCGGTGCCTGCCATAGCATATTTATTGTCAATAAGATAGAGTTTATAGTAAGACTATAAGAATAATTGCAGAGAGGAAAGAGCTAAGGTAAGAACTCCAGGAAATACTAGAATTTAATTATTTAATTAATAGAAAAAAGAGGAGCCCAGAAGAATAAGGAAATAGTAATTTCTAAATAGAGAAGAATGCAGAATGAGTGGTGTCACAGAATTCAGTAGGCAAATTGTTGTAGGCAAGCTGTAGCTGGAGAGGAAAATATAAGTGAGTATGTGCGTGTATCGTTTCAAAATAGATTTGAGCACATTTGTAGTCTAGGGGAAGAGAGCAAGTATTATGAATAAGAATGCAGACGCAGAAAAGATGGTGGATCCCTGGGGGAAAGAGCGGGGCCTCAGGGACAATGCCCTTCCTGGGGCTCTGGATAACTGGTTGGCTCTGTGTGTAAGTAGATAACCGTGTTGGTTGAAGATGGCATTGAGGGCTGACAGGGAACTGCAGAAACCATACTTTATAATGTTATTATCTTTCTTACTCCAAATCTAAGGTGACACTGTCAAGTTAGACATTTAATTCTGCCAACTTCTCACACTGTTTGCACTGAAGTAAATGGTTATCTACAACCCTTACAAAGGCACATGATTCACTGGTGGCCTGTTATTCTGAAAAAAAAATTAAATAACAAAAAAATAAACAAAATGTGTCCCCTTGTACAAAATACTGAAAATAAATCCTGCATTATTTGAAACTTTATGAACCATTTGAGGACTTACCATAGGTAAAACTATGACCACACGAGAAGTTCTTAGTGTAAAAAGACAGAAAACAAGATAGGCTTGCTTTGGATTCCTTGTCTCCCTTGTTCTCTGCCCCTCCCCCACTCACACTCTGTCTCTCAAAAATGAATAAACATTGAAAGAAAATAAGATAGGCTTGCCTATTGGCCTCCCTGTTTCTTATCTGCTCCGTTTTCCTTTGTGCATCCTTACGAGCTCAGGTAAAGGGCAGCAGCTGCTCTCAAAGTGTCACCCAGCTTGTGCACAGGCACTTCTTACCCATTGTGAGTGAAATTGACTAGAATCACACAATCTTCATCAATTTCCCACTCAGTAGAAATCAGTCTTCTATGCAAGGGGGCTGTTCAACATTTGCTCTGCAGCTGGCAGTCCCATGGAGCTAAACTGGAGGGAGAAAAGGAGATGACCTGCTGCTAGTGAATGATGCACTCGGTGTGGGTGTGCTCACCTGATTTTGCGACTGGAACCAGCCTCCTAGATAAGAGCAGTGGAGGCTCCGGCTGAATTGAAGGAAATGAAGAGTTTCTTGTTTCAATCCTCAAGTTCCATCTAACTCGTAAGTAATGAACTGGCATTCTGCACAGCAGTACCATCTTCCACAGGCAGCAATTATATAAGAATAGCATTCCAAACTTGGTAGTTCTGTGACTGGCTGGCATACAAGCTGCTCATGTGGGAAGAAGCCTTTTACACAGATGTTAGCTACAAAATAGACGGATGGAAGCGACGACAGCTTACTGGGATCACAATAAGAAAGGACAAAGATTTAAATTTAAAATGTTTAAACTAATGCACAAGATGATTCATGCTGAAGATATTTTTTTGTGTGACTTATGAGACTTCTAAATGGGGAGATCTCAACTCAAAATACAAAGTGGGGTGATGTTAGTAACTACCCGAGTGTGATCTCCCAATCATCTGAATTGGAATTTCCTACGGAACTTATTACAGAGTAGATTCCTAGACAACACCTTATGATTCTAATAAGTGATTATAAATGAAGCACAAGAATTCCCCAGGAATTTATTGTGCACAAGAAAGCTTAAGAACTACCAGGGTATACTGATCTTGACAAGTCACAGAGGCAACACAACTAGGAAAAAAGAATTCAAAGGCACGTGTAGTTTTAAATTTTATCATTTTGGAGGCACCTGGGGTGGTTCAGGAAGTTGAGCACCTGACTCTTAATTTTGGCTCAGGTCATGATCTCACGGTTCAGGAGATTGGGCCCTGCATTGGGCTCTGCCTCCTTGGGAATCTCTGGGCCTTTCTGTCTCTCCCTCTCTGCTCCTCCCTATTCATGCTCTTTCTCTCTCTGTCTCTCTCAAAATAAATAAGTAAACATTTTAAAAATATATCCTTTTTAAAGCAGTCCCAGTTAAATAAACCTTAATGTGAGAAAAAATAAGAAATAAAAATATATGGATAAATAACAATATGGATAAAGAACAATTATCTGAGTAATTTTAGCTATAGTTTGAATAGCATGCATTGATGTCCCTTTCTGGGGCACCTGGGTGGCTCAATCAGTTGATCATCTGGCTTCAGCTCAAGTCATGATCTCACGGTTCATGGGTTTGAGCTCCACATTGGGCTCTGTGCTGGCAGCTACCTCAGAACCTGGAGCCTGCTTTGGATTCTGTTTCCCTCTCTCTCTGACCCTCCCCTGCTCTCTCAAAAATAAATAAAACATTAAAAAATTTTTCAATTGATGTCCCTTTCACAGACAGAACAATTGGGCCAAGAGTTTGAAGATATTTCCTAATTGCTACTGACTTCTTCAAGTGTCTAAGAGCTAAATGGCAAACATATCAACTGGAAAAGAAGGCTCAAATGTCTTGCTGAAACCATGAGATAACCAAACTTGTTAAGGAATTCAACTTGCACATCGCTGCAGTATACAAATGCAAATATATGGCACAATAAATGCCTCTCCTCTTTCTAGAATAAATGATGTTGCTCTTTAACTATAGCAATCCCACTCCTGCTCCTCCTCCCAACCCACATTCTGACAGTGCCTCAAAATCCATGTCAGCAAGGCTCTCCTAAACTCCGAATTACAGCTGAATAAAAAATTTATCTCATGAAAAACAATGTTCTTTTAGTTTAGAAAAAATGCATTAGATTAACAAAAACCCACTAGTTAATCTTCCAAAGAATTTTATAAAACTTATAGACATATATTAATTAATAAGGTTTTATTGGTTCAGTTTTTAAAAGGCAGATATAGATAATATCTTACTCTACCTAACAGTGGAAATTACCCTGTTTTTTATTATTATGGTTTTGGAAATAGAAATTCCCAGTTTCATAAGCAATTTACTTATATAAAAATATGCAATCAAGGAAGTAAAGATGCTATCCAAAATATCGCCACTGCTTCAATTAGTTCCCAGGGAATTAATTCACTGAAAAAATATTATTCAGCAAAACTGAGCATAAAATTTATAATCTAATCAGTTTAAGGAACAGTCTTTGAAATTCAATTAACCTAGCAAGAACAAAGAATACTACTATGCATGATCAGAATCTACCTTTCAAACATTCAGATGCCTGTTGCCTTAAAATCAAACATTATTGGTAAGTTTATCCCTACCTCTGCTACCAAAGAGTTTACACACCGAAATAAACAAACTGCAATGCTAATTCGGAACTTTCTGTACCAATGAACAAGAAAATGAAGTGCAGCCAACCAATCATCTTTTCTCTTTTGAGGGACATTTTACTGATATCTGGCTTTCCAAATATTAGCATGTTACCTGCTAAGTAGTTTCACTGTGGAAATAAAATGATAGATGATTTTTACACCCTGTTTTTGTATCTTGTGTAACACTAGCATAATCTATGCACTTCCAAAAGCATTAGAAACAGAAGACATGAAACCTAATGAAAAGGAGAGACAAAGAGGTTATTTTAAATATTTTTACCCTTAGGTATACAAATTCTCCGAAAACACAGAACTGTACTTCATGATAATATGCTATTTACCAGGTTCTATCATAATCTCTTATGATATCTCCCCTTCAACCCCAACTATATCCATGTCAACTTGGTCATTTTATTTGCCCCTCCTTATTTTGTTCATAATCTTTTATCATTTACCAATTACACTGTGATTACTCATTCTCTTCTACTAGTCTCTTAATTTCTTTTTTTTAATTTTTAATGTTTTATTTTTGAGAGAGAGGAGAGAGAGAGAGAGAGACAGCATGATCAGGGGAGGGTCAGAAAGAGAGGGAGACACAGAATCCGAAGACAGGCTTCAGGCTCTGAGCTAGCTGTCAGCACAGAGCCCGACGCAGGGCTTGAACCCACAAACAGCCAAATCATGACCTGAGCTGAAGTCAGACTCTTAACTGACTGAGCCACCCAGGCGCCCCAAGTCTCCTAATTTCTTGAGAATATAGACCAAAATGTATCCATTTGACATCTTCTGAAACTAAAGCATATTTTGTATGTATCAGGAAATTACTAAAATGTTTAAGGAATAATAAAAATCATTTGGCAAGAGTTCTGAATATTAACATGACACATGGTATCTTTGGAAAACAAGAGATTATCTCCTCACAAATATTTCTATCCTCTGCAAGCTTTATAAACCAGAACAATATTCAGGGATTAGGAGTAGAGAGTTGTTAACTCATACTGCTTATGCTTCACTGCTTATATTTCAATCATATGACAAGTCATCTTTGTTCAAACTAGGCTCTATATAGATTGTGTTGAATGTATTTAAATCTGGAACACCTACACTTAATATCAGACTTTCAATTGCTTGCCATTCACTGTAGAACTGGAAGGAATTAAAGGATGAATCTTTTTAGTTAAAAACAAATACTACTTATATAATATAGCTTATTTACTTCATAAATATACTTTAAGGCTTAGTATTTGTCAATTACTAAGACTAGGAGACAAGAATTACACTAAAATAAAATAATAGATTTAGAAAAAATTCCTGGATACATATTTTTACTATATGTGATGTAGTCCACTGGTGTTATTTATGTCTCACAACAAAGTGCTTGTTATGAGTTCGAAAGGTAATCTTGAGTTCTTTGAACTAAAGATACAAACAACAGAAAAGACAAAAGTACATTTAAATTGATGGAAATTGATGCAAGCTTGCAGTCTATACCAAGGTAGCTTGTAAAATGCAGTGTGTTTTCTAGCACTACATGCCTTTTATTAACATGTGTAGCCAAAAACTACGACACCTAAAAATAAGTCTGTCAGATTTTCTAATTTTAATGTCTTTTCACTGCAATTCATCTTTACATTATTTAAAATGTTTATAATTTTTTTTTGTCTTTTTGAGGTATCTAGCCATTCTTCAGGCTGGCTTTTCCACCTTTCTTTTCCATCTTTCCAATCTTAACCTGTCATACATTAAAACTACAGGAAAGAATAGAAACTATAGTGATAAAAGAAATCAGTCATATATTTCCCAAGATAATCTAGAGCAGAAAAAAACGTGTGCCTACAGGGAAAATATCTTAATTTAGAAAATTCACTTGTGATACAACACCACTTCCAGATACTTTTTCCTGTCTCATAGATGACGATCAAATACATAGAAACAGAAATAATTAAGTGTATATACATGTATTCTACTGAAAGAATAATTCATAAAGAGACAGTTTATCTTCAAAGATAAAAATATATCAAGGTCTAAAGTGACCACTTCATCATGAGAGAGTGAAAAATAAATGATATGCCAAACTTGTCAAGATGAGAGACAGACAAGTCTCCCATTTCTTTATTTGGGGACATCCTTTCATTTTGAGGGACTTTTTAAAACACACAAACACACACAGACCTCCACTGTATTTCTGTAATAGGTATAAAATGACAAGTGAAGGGCTAGATGGTC
Organism: Helogale parvula; assembly: GCA_004023845.1. Taxonomy (NCBI): domain Eukaryota; kingdom Metazoa; phylum Chordata; class Mammalia; order Carnivora; family Herpestidae; genus Helogale; species Helogale parvula. Next base: position 124,604 of record PJEM01004067.1, on the reverse strand, counting down.
ATGGATTGTGCCTGAAAAAGAATCCTATTTTTAAAGAAAGGAGAAAGTGTTTCTTAATTATAGCATATTTTGAAGCAATAACTTCCACATATTATATAATATCGAATTAAGTATATCTCTTTATATAAAGAAAAACAGTCATATGAGGGACTTAAAAGTTATTATATATTATTAAGTAACGTAAAAAAGTGGCAAAAACTGGTAATAAAGTCAATATAATATATAATATCTTAACTAATATTGCCTTAGGGATCCCTGGGACTTGCAAGGCACTAAAAATTTATTCTTCCTTTTCTGTTTTTATTTGCTCTCTGATATTCAAAGAAATCTACAGTATATGAAGAATTCTAGAATCTGAAGCTATCAAGGCTATCAAAGGCAAGGAGTATCAAAGTTATGAGGTGAGTAACTGCGATTTTTACGGATGCCATGAGATTTGTGCACTGTGATATCACTAACTTGATTAACAGACTAGATAGAATGTTTTCAGATCAAATTATCAGAGTTATGTTTTCTGATATTTACTAGATTTGCAGAAAACATAAATTAGAAGTATATATGTATATGTAGTATAAGTATATACATGCATAAAATATGTAATAAAGTATATATAGTAGTAACAAAGTATATATGTATTATCTGTGTATAAAGCATGCATTGTATATCAAATTAGTATATTAAAATAATATTTACACATTCTATAGTTATACTTCCTATACATTAAATGAACAGAACTCTGATACATCATTGATTAATTCATTTGATCAACTGTATGTACTTGAAATTTTTAAGACTAACATATAAAACATTGCCAACCTGTTTAGATATATATCCAATAGAAAGTTAACAGCCTGTAACATTGTTCTGAGACACATGTATTAAATGATAATTTTTTAGCAAAATATATTTGTGTAGGAAATAATAATAGAGCTTAAGAGCTACATGCATTTATACCTTCCGCAATTACATCTAACACAGTGGCTGGCACACAACCAATGTATACTATGTATTTGTAGAACAAATGAAAGAAAACATAATAATTATACTAAGAGTTCAAAAGGTAGATTTTGGATTTCTGGTCTGGCATGTTAGGAGCTTGCAAATCCCCACTCCATACTAACAAGGAAAAAAACTGAAATATCAACAATATTCCTGGATCTGACAAAGAAGTGAATTCACTGGGCAAACAACTCCTCCCAAAAGTGGAGAGACAGGTGAATACAGGGAATAACAATTTACTAAAGCACACGTAAGTTCATGATCAGAAACTTCTTTGGGAACCAGTGCTGGGGTAGGAACACCTAACTGTAACTGACAAATAGGTGGAGGCTCAGTGTGAACAAGTCTGAGAGTTGACAACGCCAGAGGAAACTAGTTATAGAGTGTTTCCACAGTTTTGTGTTTTGCCTAGAAGTTCTTAAGTTCTTAAAATGAATATCACACAAAAATGCCACCCCTATTCCAGAAGAAGGAAGGAAATTAATTGTTTTGAAATATATCAGACCATTCTGTTCTTCATAACAAGACTTTCCCTATGAGAAACCTATTTTTCCTTTTTTTTAAGAGCAATTGACCGAGCAGAAGAGAAATATCCAATAACAGTCAGCTTTAGCATTTCATGTCGAAGAAGGCAAAGGCAAATACCCAACTCTGGCATATCTAGTCATTCTGTCCCACCAAAGTGGGGCAGAGCATGAGAAAGAGAATCACTTGTGAAGTTCACAGTTCAGCAGCCAAGGCTCACAAGAGACTGAGATTGATTCATAACATTATAGAACAATCCCCTTCCTCCACACCTTACCATATAACTAAAGCCGGATTTCCCGCAGTGCCTTTGACCCAGTACCTCATGTCCAGCTATAAAAAAAATTATAAGACAGATCAAATGGCAAAAACACAATTTGAAGAGACACAACAAGTATCAGAACCTGATATGGCAAGGAGGTTGGAATTATCAGACCAGGATTTTAAAACAACTGTGACTAATATGCTAACGGCTCTAAGAGTAAAAGAAACACCATGCCAGAACAGATGGACAAAGTAAGGAGAGGAAATTCTAAGAAAAAAAAAAAAACAACATAAATGCTGAAGAGTAAAAAAAAAAACTAACAGAAATGAAGAATGCCATTGGTAGGCTCATTAACTGGATCCACTAAGGGAAAGATCTCTGAGCTTGATGATATGTCACTATAAACATTCAAAAAACAAAAAAGGAAAAGACAAAAGCAAACAAACAGACAATAAAAATGGCTTAGACTATCCAAGAACTCTGGCACAACTACAAAAGGTATAACATATGTGTAGTGAGAATATTATAAGAAAGAGAAGAAGGAATAGAAGAAATATCTAAAATAAGAACAGCTGAAAATTTCCTCAAGTTCGTGCCACAAAGCATATCACAGCTCCTTAAAGTTCAGAAAACACCTACTAAATAAATGCCAAAACAATAATAGGCATTTTATAGGCAGACTTGGCTTTTATATTTAAATTGCACAATCAAAGAAAAAATCTTGAAAGAAATGAGAAAGAAAGAAAAGAAAATAGAACCTTGACTATAGAGGAGCAAAGATAAGAATTACATCTGCCTCAGAACCCATGTAAGCATGAAGAGAATGGACTGAAATATTTGAAGTTTTGAAAAAAACCCAAAATCTAGAATTCCATACCCTGCCAAATTATCTTTCAAAAGTGACATAAATATTTTCCCATACAAACAAAAATTGAGGAAATTTATGGCTAGTAAGCCTGCCTTGCAAGAAATGTTAAAAATTCTTCAGAAAGAACAAAAAAGATATAGGTCAGAAACTCAGATCTTTAGGACAGTTAAGTTGTATTTCAAAATACTTGAAAACTTTCTAAATATTATATAAATTCATCAAGGCATTCTTAAAGAAACTACCATTTGGAACTCAAGTAGCAATAAAAATATTTATAATATAGTACTTTGAAAGTAATTCATATTTATTTTTATTAAGAAAATTCAACAGTTTTGAATATATATTGAATATATATATGTGTGTGTATATATATATATATATATATTTGAGCTTTGTGATCAACTCTAGAACTTCAAAAAAAAAAGCAGATAATCAATCTGAACTGAAATAGGAAAAAAAACCAAAGGCAAAAGACCTCAATGGGAGCTTAGTAAAAGATGAAATTTAAATTTCTAATAACAAATGAAGAGATGCTTTATCTCATTTATTTCCACTAAATGCAAATGAAAACTCAAGAATACATCCTGAAATACCCAACAGATTAGCCAAACGTTTTAAAAAGCTTGATAACCCAAAGATGATTTGGGCATAGGTATGGATTATTTTCATTCTATCCATGCTGAAATAGAGGCATTAAGATCTTACCTCAGTGACAAGTGTCAGGGAATGCATGACAATGGGCTGGTGCCCAAACTCACACTTTGATCTCTACATTTGACTGCTTCTGAAGAACAGACAAACCATTTATTTCTGAAAAAGAAAACACTTCAATTACTCTCCCTCTAGACTTCCGGGAGCGCCTGCACTTTTTATACCATACAAGTTAGCTTTAAATAAATATTAAACTGCAGGGACTCCTGGTGACTTTGTCAGTTAAGTGTCCAACTTCATCTCAGGTCATGATCTCACAGTTTGTGAATATGAGCCCCACATCAGGCTCTGTGCTGATAGCTGGGAGCCTGGAGCCTGCTTCAGATTCTGTGCCTCCCTCTCTCTGTGCCCCTCCCCTGCTCACACTCTGTGTCTCTGTATCAAAAATAGATAAACATTAAAAAATTAATTAATTAATATTAAACTGCAAAAACAAAATATTTTGTTCAATTTACTTATGATGAAGCCTCAAGGTCACAGGGTTCTTGGTTTTACATTGAATTAAAGAATTCTACTTAACAAGTATTCCTGGAAATATTTATGTTATTCTCATTCAAAAATACTACCACAAAAATGAGATTTAGTTTACCTGTCCTCAGAGAACCTGCCCTCCCATTCGAGCAACTTTCCTTCCTACCTTTCTCATTCCTTTTCCTTATCTATTTCCTTTCATGATTTTGTCCACAAGGTATACTGTGCTACACCAGACATTGTGCTAAATGCTGGAAATACAAAGGTGAATAAAAGAATCACCCTTTCTGGGTGAAGTTCACAGTCCCATGTAAAGATTTCTTGAGGGAAAAATTATAGCTATGTTCATTAATGCACCACCACTTCATGAAGAAAGAGAAACTTGGCTTTCCTCATAGAGGTTATTCTTGATACCTGCTCTGTGAGACTTCAATATCTTCAGCTAATATTCCTAACTAACCACATATTAAAAAAACATTAATTTGACAAAACAATCAGTAATTAATGAACTAACCATATTCTTTCAGTTAATATATTCTCCTTTCAGATCACAATAAAGACAATCAACCTATGGTTACAACCAAATACAGAATTGTGGGAAGTTGTCAGATTTGATAAACTTTTTTGAAAATTTGAAGTAGTAATTGCAACGTTATTTGTAGGCTCATAAGATTCCCAGTAATACATGAATTACATCAATTATCTCTAATAGGGAAGGCAGAGGGAGAAGCATGGAGTGGCTCAGAGATAATTTATATTACATGAATACACTATTCCTTTGGCTCACGTCAACAGCATTTATGATTATATAACCAGTTACAAAATGAGTTGAAAATAGGAATTGTCACTTACAGGAAGATTCCTTTATGCAAAACTTTAAAAATTTTCACAAGTTTAAAACTTATATTTGACTGAAAAATACTCTTGGATTACTTGGACCATGTAGAAAAAGAGTTATCCAAAATAAATGTGGTAATATAATTTATATTTTATTTTTTAAGTTAAACATTTACCTCTTATTATGTGCATATGAAATAGGTAAATTACTTTCTTACTCCTTGTTGAATGTAAACTCATTAACACTTTTTTGCTCAAATATGAAGATTAATCCTGTAATAGCGCTTTATGTTACGCTGAGAGACCCTGTAGTTAGAGGAACTTCGCAGTTTCCTAACACTTGACATTTTTCTCCTCTTCCCTCCTTTTTGTCAGAATAGAATGATATGAATTTTAAATGAAGCACTACTCATTTTGCTCCTATACTATTCTGGGTTATGTCTAGAACATCAGGGCTATTGGTGCGTGGCAAGAAAAAGGCCCAGCCTAGTTGGCAAGCAAATCCCAGAAGTAAACCTCTTTTCTATCTTGTCCTTCTTCTACCCAAGGTGCTTCTCATGTCCAAGGTGACTTTACCATGCATTATTATTTAACCTTACTTTTCTTATTCTTTACTTCAGGGAAATCTCCTGAAAAAAATAATTAGATCTCTATATCCCTTTTTGCCTAATTCTACAGGGTTGTGAATTGGAACAATGGTTTTCTTTTGAGGTAATGCTTGATATTTAGTTTTAAACTCTCTGATATAACTTTAAACAGCCAAAATGTACAAAAACAATACAAGAAACTCTCATAAACTCTTTATGCATAACTTCCAGTTGTTTGTATTTTTCCTCATTTTCTTTAATGGTGTATAAAATACTCCCTGTGGGTGTTAGTTTTCCTTTTAACACTTTATTTTTCTCCCCTCTGTTCTTGTGTGGTTTCTGTCAAGTCCACTATCATTTTTATCCATCTTCCCCTGTACTTAAATTTCCTCCCAACCCTGGCTTCATTCAAGATTTTCTCTGTCTTTGGTTTTCTTCTGTTTGAGTAAGATAAGCCAGGATTTGAGGTTGAGAAGAATAGGCAGTATTCACCTGTTTGGTGTTTTCTGAGCATCCTAGATTTGTGCTTTGGTGTCTATCAGTAATTTTGGAAAGTTCTTGACCATTATTACTTTTTTTAAAAATTTTCTGCTGTTCTTTTCTCTTTCTTTCCTTTACTGAAGAACATCATATCATAAGCATCTTTTTCATTATTTTTAATTGATTTTTACTTCCAGTGTTTTATTTTGATGGTTCCTAAATTTGTCTTCTGTTCTTACATGTTTACTTTTTCCCTTAAAACTCTTAGCAAATTAATCATCATTTTAAACTCTCTAATAATTTCAAAATCCGTGTCATATCTTATTTTGCTTCCGAGTATTGTTTTGTTTCTTCAGACTGGGCTTTTTTATTTTTGTCTTGTGTTTTGGCCTACTTTATCACTTTTTGTTGAAAGGCAAACATGTATAACATGTATCAGTTGATAGGAATGGAGGCAAAAATGCCTGTTATGTGAAGATGAATGTTAATCTCTTCAGGAGTGGGATCCATTAATATTTGCTGTACCGATAGATACTAGAGGCTTCACATTCTTCTGTTGTCCATGTTTATGTCTCTCCTCTTAATTTTGTGTTTCCCTACGTATCTTCATCAGATAGAGTCAATACCTTGCTACTTTTCTACCTGTAATCCACTATTCCTATACTAGAGATTCGTTGTGGTTGGTGGTAAGAAGGGAGTCGAAGACATTATATAGCCTTTTGATTAAATCTCTTTTAGACATTAAGCCTTATTGTTGAGAAAACTCTGGGTTTTATTTCAATAATTATACTTCCCTGGTCCCTGCCACATTCAGAAGGGATTTTTTTACTGAAAATCAAATACATATGATGGGTCCTCCTTAAAACTCTAACCTCTAGGAATTACTTACTCTCATGTTCATCCGCACTGAGCCTCTAGTAATTCACCAAAAATACCATTTCTTCTGAGATCCTACCAGTTGGTGGTTTCTGATGCAATTAAGTGACTCTTAGCTGTAGCTCCTTGGATTTGATGGTCTCTCTAGATTTTGCAGAAGCAGAATATCCTGCCATTTTAGTTTTCTGATAGGTGTAAGAAAATTTGTTTTCAGTTTTTCTAGCTTGTTCTTGTTTTAAAGATGAAAATGACAGCTTTCAAACTTTCTACATGTTACAAATGAAACTAAAAGTATCATCAACAAAATTTATCTATTACTTGTATTATCTATTGGTAATTTTCTAACTCATGTATTCTTTCTAAGTAATTTTTGTATTATTGTTTTGGGAGGAAATCCTTTATCTTCTTTGCATTTATTCATTTATATATTCATTAATTTTTGTGATAACTGTTTTTTTTTCTTTCCTTTAATAAGATACAATTCAGTAAATACTTATTTTGGTGCTCGCATTGTTCCAGATTGGCCAATGTGGACCCTGTCATGCTGATTCCTGAAACATTCTGTCAAGTCTCCAGGATTCTTTATACTTCATTTTTTTTTTCTGACACATGATGTCCCTGGCTCAACTTCCATTCCCTTGTCCTAGCGTAGGAATCATCTGTCATTCCAAGGAGCTTAGTTTCTTTTAGTGGAGACTGATATTTAAAAATTGAGATCTGGGGAAGCCTGGGTGGCTCAGTCGGTTAGGCGTCTGACTTCAGCTCAGGTCACGATCTTATGGTTGGTGAGTTCGAGTCCCACTTTGGGTTCTGTGCTGACAGCTCAGAACCTGTAGCCTGCTTTGGATTCTGATTCTCTCTCTCTCTCTCTCTCTCTCTCTCCTTCTCTCTCTGCCCCTCCCTTACTCATGCTCTCTCTCTCAAAATTAAATAAACAAAAAAAAATCGCTGAGATCTGGACTCAAATTTCTCAATTTTGCTCCTTGCCATGTCCATATTTATAATGTTACCTTTTGGTACTGAAACTGTAGGGTCTTATGGAACATTCTAGTTTGATGGAAATATTATTTATTTTGACATATATGTAGGTTATATGGGAGTATATATTTATAAAAATTCACAGAATTGTATCTTTCTTATATACATTTTATTACATGTAAATTATACCTAAAAGAATAAATCCTGCAAACAAATATTAGTGTATTTGTTGCAAAAATATGGGTTAAAAAAGCTGAAAATTACTTATGTATATTCTATTATTTAACAAATGGAATGTATTGAGGATGTTTAGAGCCAGTCACTACTGAGGAAAGAAACTATAACTGTAGTAGAACAACTGAAGAGCAATATGCAAAAGAATGACATTGAGCCTCAACCTCATACTTCATAAAAAATTAACTTGAAATGTATTATAGACTGGGGCAGCTGGGTGGGTCAGTCAGTGGAGCAGCCAACTCTTGATTTCGACTCAGGTCATAATCTCAGGTTCCTGAGATTTAGCCCTGCGTCAGGCTCCACGCTGACAAAGCACAGCCTGCTTGGAATTCTCTTGGGATTCTCTCCTCTCTGCGCCTCTCCCACTTGCATGTACATGTTCTCTCTCAAAAAAAAAAAAACACTTTTTAAAAACTTTCTCTCTGCCCCTACCCTACTTTCATGCACATACTCTGTCTCAACAAAACAAAACAAATTTTTTTAACAAAGGAATGTTTTATAGACCTAAATAGATGAAACTATAAAAGTCTTAGAAGAAAAAAAGAGGCATAAATCTCTGCACCATTATATTAGGCAAAGGGTTTCTAGCTATAATAACAAAAAGCACAAACAAAACTAACAGAAAGATAAATCACACTCATCAAAAATTAAAATGTTTCTGCTTCAAAAAATAAAATAAACTGACAATAAGAAGAAAGGGTTAAAAACCTGACAATTTACAAACTATATAGCTAATAAGGGACTTGGTTCCAGAATATATTAAAATCTTCACGATTCAACAATAAAAAGGTAACTAATCAATTTAAAATATGATGAAGAACCTTAATAGGTATTTCTTACTAAAGAGAGTACATATATGGTCAATAAGTATACAAAAAGATTCTAAACATCATAAATTATTAGGGAAATGCAAATTTTAACCACAAAGAGATATTATTTCACATGCATTATGATGCCAAAATAAAAAGAACAGATAATGTGTTTATGGGGAGGTGGAAAAATATGAAACTTCATTCCCTGATGTTAAGAATGCTAAATGGTACAGCCACAATGGAAAACAGATACAGTTCCTCAAAATGTTAAATGCAGAGTTTCCATGTAACCCAGCAACTCCAATCTCTAGATATATTTTGAAGAGAAATGAACCTATATTTCCACAAAACTAATGTGTGAATGATCACAGCACTGTTATTCTTTATGACTGAAAAGTGGAAATACCTAAATATTCATCACCAGATAAATGGGAAAATGAAATGCGGTATACCCATAATTTGAAAGTTTAGCGATGAGAAAGAATGGAGCACTTACAGCATGTGTGTACTTTTAAATATGTGGCAAATTGAAAAAGGACATTTACAAAGGACCACATATTGCACAACTGCACTTATGTGAAATCTCCAGAAGTGGTATATCCAGAGACAGAAGTTGATCACGTGTTGCCAGGTACCTGTAGGTGAGAGGGTATGGCTGCTACTGGGTAAGAGGTTTCCTTTCAGGGAGAAGAAGGTGTTTAAAATTATACTGTGTGGATAATTACCAACTCTAAGACTATAGTCAAAACCACAGAATTGTATATGTTAAAGGATGGACTTTATTACATACAAATTATATTTCAATAAAACCACAATAAAAGAAATTGTACCTAGTCTATAAATTGATTTGTTTATGGGGGCACCTGGGTGGCTCAGCTGGTTAAGCGTCCTACTTCGGCTCAGGTCTGATATCACCGTCTGTGAGTCTGAGCCCCACATCGGGTTCTGTGCTGACAGCTCAGAGCCTGGAGCCTGCTTCGGATTCTGTGTCTCCTGTTCTCTATGCTTCTCTCTCACTCTCTCTCTCTCAAAAATAAATGAACATTAAAGAAATTAAAAATAAATAAATTGATGTGTTTAGAATTGACATATTCACAATACCAAATCTTCCCTGAAAACATAGAGCACATTATTTATTTAATCTTCATTAATTTCTCACAACAGGTTCATTGTTTTGGTATAGAGGATGTGCAATCTGTTGTAGTTACTTCCTAAATATTATTTTATTTTAGGTGTGTTTAAGTGGTTTTTTTTAAATTTCTCGTTTTCTCATTGCTTGACCAGTATATAGAACTGCAATTGATTGTTGCTTAATTGCTTCTTATCATTCAACTATGCTAATTTGCATATAAACTTTAGTAGTGGTTTTACTTTTTGTAGAACTTCATATAAAAACAATTATGTCCAAAAAAAAAGAAATAAAAACACAGTTATGTCCAAACCTAGGGACAATTCTGTTACTTATTTTCCAATCTTTAAGCTGTTTTCTTTCTTTTTGCCTCACTGCCGTCACATTAGTTACAAAGCCAGACAGATACAATAGACTTTAGATAAATAGACAGGTAGGTAGGTAGATACACAGTAGATAAAGAGACTTGATTTATCCAAGTCATGTTATATTCTCTGGAAAAAAGTTAATTAATTTTCCTCACCATTCCTGTTATTAGACCAAATGCAAGCTTATGTCTTTCTGATATCTTGGTTTCTGATACCTTGGTTTAAATTATCTTCTACTAAACAACAATAAAGTTGAACCAGTGAAATATGAAAAATAAAGAGATTAAATATGATCAGTCCCATAAAAAGTATAATTGAGTTCCTCTTTCTTATTTCCCGATTCAATATGATATATTCTCATTTACAAATAATTCAGCCAAAATTTTAGTAATTGAAATCTCGTTTCACTTTGACTATGAAGGGGAAGATTTTAGAGTCTACAAAGCAAATTGTGTGACTAAAACTTCATGGACTACCTTGCTTTAGAATGGAAATTTGCAGTCTACTTTTTGGTCAAGTCATTAAGTAATATGATTCGCTTTTTTAAAAACCAGTACTATTCCAACTGGTTATAATATTATTCCAACTGATGGTAACTAAAAGTTGCATACAGACCCAAAAAAATAGGCTGTCATATAATATAACTGTCTGAATATTTCAAATCATCAAAAACTTTAAGCATAGAACCTACCCAGAAAAATGTTTCAAATACTACAATGTCTGATATGTAAGCAGAAATTAATGAGTTAAGATTTTATACTATTAATTAAGGTATTTTGGCACAATAGAAATCCACCTAAGATTCAAAAAAAGTATAAAAATATGAGTATAGTTACTTAAAATAAGCATATAATTTTGCTGTTCTCATACTGAATTTATCAATCTGTTTTGACATTGGGTTGACACAGCCTTGGGCTGTTTTCTTACTTTTTCTTGTAAAATAGACAAGGCTGCAGTAGAGAATACAGCTGGTATTTTCATTTTACATACAAAGGTATAGTACTTTACATACTTCGATGCATTTCCTTCCTACAATTTATATGTGCCTACGATCTACTCTAAGATAACTTTATTGTAAACCAAGAGGTTAAAATATAATTGAGAGTGGGTGTTTATAGGATATGCCGACTGCAACCTAGATGAAAATTTCATTTAAGAATGACTTAGAATTTAGTAAATCTAAGATGAAGATATTTTGAATCTGTACCCTCTAACATCATCCCATATTTCAGCAAACCCCTACTGCTACCAATAAAAAAAAAAAAGGCAACTAGCTATAAAATATAGGAATCTACTTAATCTTAGAAATCTGCTATCTTCATTTAGTCTCTCAGAATCCTTATCTAATTTTACATTATCATCATTAATTTTTCTAAAAATAAACCACATATATATCCATAGTCTTTACCACTAACTTGTTAGTTTTCTATATAAAAAGCTTTGTTGACTGTCACCTCAAACTCACTAGATGCAAAATTTAACTCCTCCATATCATCCTCCCACATGCATTTGCTTTCCAGGTAACCCAGTTCTGTCAATGAGATTTGTCAGGATAACCTTCTAGATTCCCTGTCTAGAAAACCTGATCATATTTGATATATCCTTCTTTCATAAAAAGGCTTTTTATGTTCTTTATGTCATTGAATCTTAATTCTTTCTTTAAAATAAGTTCAAATTTGATCCTTCTCCACAACTACGAAAAGTTCCAGGAACATAACCAGCATTGTGTTCTAAGTAAATCACTGCAACACCTAAGGTTTAACTTCTTTCTTTTATTTTAAACATATTAATAAACAATTTAATACACTACTCTACCAGGCTCTCTGGAAAATAACTAAAAAATAACTCTATGAAACTTTTAATAAATATTGATTAAACATTTCTTCTCTGACACATTTTAGGAAGCCATCTAATATTTTTATTAAAACTTTAAATAATTGCAAATTATATTTCCTTCGTTGTGAAGCCCTGTCTTAGAGCACTATTTAAATGTATCCATGAAATCCAAATACTATCACTATTTGATAAAACCTTTCTCTATTAAAATATATAAATAACCTCTTCCTTAATTATAGAAAATTTTGTATCCTATATTTCTAACAGAGAACTCATGGGGTACAAGAAAATCTTCCTGAGTTTTTCTATAATCCTAATAGTTACCTCTGACCAGTTTGAGTTAATATAAGAGACTGGCTTAATTTTCCTTTCTCAAATATCTTAAATATGCTATTTTGTTATCTTATAGTGTTAAGTATCATCCAAAAGTCTGATTACAAACTAATTTATTTCTCTTATATTTTGTATAACCTGTCTGCCTAAATGCCCAAATAGATTTTTCTTTCTCTTTTTACTCAAAGCCAATACTTTGCTAGTATATACCAATCTGTGGGTCACCCTATATTGACTTTCTCATGTATAAACTGCAAATGCTGTGTTTTTAGGGTTTTTAGGGTTTATATATATACATATATATATATAAATACAAATATATATACATATATATATAAACCCTAAAATATATATATATAATGCTTGCTTTTGTTCAAATCCATTTGATTTATTTCATTTACTTAAAAAATGTAAATATCTTTTTTCATATTTCATATGGCATTATTCATGCTTAATTCTGTATTGTGTGTTTCTTCCAATTCAGTCTTTATTTCCGAGATGACTTTTTAAAAATTTTCTAATTAATTCCTGTTATATATTTTTCATAAATTTTCTCAATTTTACTTTTTTTTTCCATTTCCAATTTAGGATGTTCTTTTAGAGATTCTATTATTTGTGGACTAATTTTAGTTCATTTCAAAATATTAGGTTATATTTTTAACTTTTTGTGTGTAATCTTTCTATTACACCTTTACTTTTTCAGAGATGTAATTCTGCCTTATTCTTTTATTTCTCTGTACTAATTTCTATAGAATTCAACCATAATACTTTATTGGTGGTTCATTTCTAAGTGAGATTTTAGTGTTTATTTTTAAAAGGTAATTATGGGCCTTCATATTGTTGTTAACTCTTTTACTCTAGAGCTGATTTTCTCGCAAATGATGAAACCTCTGTTTACGTGCACTGAGGTATCACGCCCCATTTTTCTGTCCTTTGTCTCAGTCCTGCTCCTTTTGATCATGTTCTTCACACTTTTTCCTCAATGTAGGGCCTTTTCTGTAATGTGAATGTTGGCATTTTTGATGTCATAGAGCAGACTGCATCAATCTTTTCTTTTTAGATCCTCCTCTCATTCTTCCATATACTTAGGTCTGAAATTTCCTCTCAGTTTTAAATGCTCTGCTCGGATTGAACTGGGATACTTGACAGTGAATATCTTTGGTCACTAGGGGATTTCTGCGGTCCGAGGGTGGTCAGAGCCAAGTTACGTCTCTTCTGCTCTCCCTCCTGCAGTGTTGGATTCCATGTGGGTAATGCCAAGTTTGACTATACACTTATATTTTAGAGTCCATGAAACCACTTGATTTTCTCTAATTTTCATGGGACTTTCACTTTGGCTATCTAAATTTATCTATTGTTTCGTTTTTTCTTGTTTAATTAGGAAACTAGAGGATATTCACAAACGATTCAACTATTGTACCATCTTTCCAGAACCCAGGACTGTCCTATATTTGATAGTAAATTCTCAGAGATGATGGACTATTTGTATCTTGCCATCTTATTATTGCTTTTAGAAACATAAACTTTAAATTTTATTAATAGTGTAAATGATAGTAGCTAACAGGCTATTTTTATCACCTAATAATAATACAAATAGAATTTCAAGATTCTATGCATATAATAAAATGGCCAAAAATATTTAAAGAAGGAATTCTCTATGTTTTTAATTTTGACATTTAATGTTTGACTTCCTGTAAATCTAACTTCATTTCTAAAACCCATAAAGTATACATATACACACAAAATGCTCAGTTTAACTCTAAAATTAGCACAAATTATAATTACAATTAATTTGCATCATTCAGGATGCAAAGAGTAGGGGCTAAGGCAAATGTTACTGTTCAGAAATACCTTTAAGAGTCAAATGCATGCCTTCTTACAAATGATATAATCTCCAAAAATCTTTTCATATCTTATCAATTATCAATTAAGATAATTATCTAACAATTATCTTAAGTTTGTGATTGCTTTCAATGACAACTCATATACCCTATTCACTAGATGTTTTTAAATGTACACTCACATTACAGATACAGTTAAAATCTAATAATATGCAATTTCCATTTCTGGAAATCCATACTAAATATAATGCCAATGCCATCCTTTCTGGTATAAACCCTTTTCTTAAGTTTTTTTTAATTTATTTTGAAAGAAAGCACATGCAGGTGAAAGGCAGAGAGAGGGGAAGAGAGAAGGCATCCCAAGCAGGTGTCATACTGTCTGCACAGACCTGAAGACAATCACAGGGCTTGAACTCTAGACACCATGAGGTCATGACCTGAGCCAAAATTAAGAGTCAGACACTTAACCGAATGAGCCACCCAGGCGCCCCTGTCACCTCTTTCTATAACTAACTTCATTTTTATTTTTTACAATCAGCTTATATGAAGCCAAATAGTTCTCTTTTAATTTGAACCAGTCTTCTTTCATAATATACATTCATACTGCTACATATACATACATATAATTCATATTCACACTTTAAGTTAAAGCTACTCAATTCACTGCAAAGAAATATCTGGTTTCTTAAAGTATTATCATCTAACCCAAACAACGATTAGTTATTCAGTGAAACATTTCCCTGCCTCTACTCTTGCCAATCTATATTCTATTCTCAAAACAACAGCAGTAAGAGATCTTTTTTTAAAAAACTGTAAGTTAAAACACGTCACTCTTTTCCTCAAAACTATTAAGTAGTTCCCATTTTGCTCAAAGTAAAGCAAAAGCCACCTTTCTGGCCCAAATTGTAGTACAAGACCTGGTCTCTCTTCCACTTTCTAATCTCATCTTTTATTCACTTGCTTTGCCACCAGGACCACTTCATGGACATGCAACCTATGCTTTCAAGTGAGGATTTTTGCTCAAATAGACCCCACGTTTTGTTGAATTCTCCCTTGTTACCATCTTTGGATTCTCAATAATACATTTTTACTTTATGTAAATCACATAGCTGGTCCTGCTGGCCATGTTGGTATGATTCATGGGAAGGGTATGGTAATGGGTACAGTCTCTCTGAGAAACATGGGTGAGGGAAAGGAGACTACTGCTTGGGGATTGAGATTTGTAAATAAATGAACTTTACAGATAACCTTTGGCTTCATGTTTATGGGGCAATGTCATTTCTTAGAGTAAATAAGGCTAGCACGTAGAAGGGCCAGAGTATTATTTGTTGGGATTTTTAATGAAAAGAGCCGTTTTAGTTATGGCTACACAATGATGTTTATGAATACTGCACTTTGCTCTCCCGGTTCTTTCCCTGTATGACAAGTACACATCATCCAGCATTTAACTGCATTTCAATCACATGCTGTCTCTGGATCTAGATTTTTCAGGAGATCAGGGTCCTTTGAGAACACTGACTGATAATTGAGCATGGAATTAAGAGAAAAACCATCCCATTTATTCTATTCAACAAAAACATCTTTTGTAGTTTTAGAAGACTATGCAGACTGTTATGTTAAGTAACAGAGCAAAGAGCCAAAATGAAATTTTATCAAGAGCTCACATTTCCAAAGTTGGTTTGGTAATAGAGACATTCTTGCATTTCCTAGAAATCAAGAAATGTCCTATTTTGCTAAACAACCATCTGGCAAGCATAAGAGTACTAGAGAAATCTGATTCTAACCCTAAGGCCAGCTCAATTCACAGCTATAGGAGAGTCGATATCTGATTGGTCCTCAGCAGATAGCTACTTGAAAATTAAAATATGAAAATGTTCAGATGCACCTGAATAGATCCAGATTTCACAACTGAAGAACAAATCAAGCAGATATTCAAAGTGCAAATAAAACCAGAACAAATGATACAATTCTTTGATGGTACCAGGACTCAGCATCCCCCTGGAGACGAAAGAAGACACATTTCCCTTAAATATGACACTACCGAAGGAGTGGTTGACATACAGTCTAGTTTTAACATAATTTTGTCTTTGGCATAAACCAGGTACATATCATTAAAAAGCTTATTTCATTTTTTCAGATTTCAGTTATTTAGTTTGAGAGAGTGAGAGAAGCAGAGGTTTGGGGAGAGGCAGAGAGAGAGAGAGGAAGAGCGAGAATTCCAAGTAGGCTCCAGGCTCAGCCTGATGTGGGGCTTGACCTCACCACCACAGTCAGATCAGGACCTGAGTTGATATCAAGAGTTGGATGCTTAACTGACTAAGCCACCCAGATGACCATGGTGATTTTTCTTCTATATGTGACCAAAAAGCTCGTTCTAAATCTGTCATAAAGAATTTTATTTGGAAATATTAACAATTTGTCAAGAAAATAAAGATATCAAATTGATTCTATAAAAACATTAAGATTTATATACTTAAAATTTTGAAAAGATAATATATTTTGATAAGAAGAAAACGATGCAACTGCCCAACAGCAATGATCAATAAACCAATAAGATGAGACTCCCCTGCCCCACAAAAAACTGAATCAAATAGTTAAAGTGACAAAACAACAAACCAATATGGTAAAGGTATGGGGGAAGCAGGAAAAAAATGTTGGAAGATACATATAGACATAAAGAAAGAGGTGCAAGAAGTGATTTTCATTATTGTAGGTAGTCAAGGCTTCGGGCCACAAGCACTAAAGGAATAATTTCACTCAAAAAACATCCTATCCAATACACCAAAACTGTATATTCTACATGGGAGTTTGAGGCCAAAGCCTTCACTAATCATCTATTCTGTACTCTCTGGGACAGAAAAACAAAAACAAAGAAAGCTACCTACTGAGCCTTGGTTAGGGCAGAAAACAGGTTAAGGATCCTGGATTCTAGTAGGTCTCAGAAGATATATATAAATACAGCGTAGTATGACTTAGCCTGATTTATAATCATAGAAGTTTAGAGAGGTAAAGGTCATTGCTGGATGCTGTGCTTTACTTTAAATGATTAACCTACTTCTGGGAAATTGTTACAGACCAGAAAAATCTCATTTATTATAAATACTGAGCCTTGGAAATGCCACTTATTAATTCCATGATAGAAATGAGCCATATGTGATATCAAGCTGAATATTTAAATAAATCATTTCAGGATGATTATCCATTACGACTTACTGGTGAACTTTCTTATTATGAAAGGAAGCTAACTAAAGATGTAATCATTGAAGTATTAATCCAACATGATAATCATTCAATAGATAGGATAGAAAGATAATTGATGAGAGAGAAGCCATTTGCCATTAACTATAGTGCAGTTTCATGGCACTTTTGACCTCTTTTGTGATTTTTTTTAAAGATTTTATATTTTACTTAAAGTCAAGTACCCAAATGGTACTATGTGGATTATGACAGTTTAGGGGTTTATAAAATCCCTGAATAGTTTATATGGCTACCCAAAAGAGCTTTGGGGCCAAGATGTACTTTAAGTTGACATTCTATGTAGTCATTTATATTAAATGAAACGGGTGTACGAGGTAAGTAGCAAACCAGAAAAAAATTGATTTTTTTTTAAGAATAACATCCTTTTATTTCTTCTCATGCCCTTACCCTTTCAGGTTACCCAGCTTGTCACAGCAATAAATAGCTTCTGCCTCCTGCTATGTCATGCTCAGTGGGTGCTTAGTAAGGTCAGAAAACTAAACAAACAAGAACAAAAGAATGAAAAGGGAACATTTTTATAAAAAGGCAGAAATATTAGGAAGAAATGGAAAGATAGATATGGTTAGTTTATGGTAGTATTTTGCAAAGCATGCTTCATGTAACATTTATTCTATAAAATACGTTTATCTTGAGAAGCCGTGAAAAAGAGTACCATGTTCAAATACGTGTGGAAAATCTGCATATGCCAACAGTTTCTAAGGCATATTTGCATACCAACATTCTAACTCAGAAAGGGAAGGAACTTATTCAACTTTGCTTAGCTATTTATTTCTCACATGTGTTTGATCATAGAAGTCTTTCTATCTATCCGTTCCTATTGAGAAGCTTTTCAAATCAGAGTTCTGCAAATCAGTTTGGGAAAACATGGTTTGGGTTACATAATCAAGTGTTGATTGTTCCCTCCCAAAATAAAAATTAAAAGGGTTATTTGTATATTCAAAAATAAACATTTTATATTTGGTTTCTCATGTATATGTTCTTTACTTAGAAAATTAAAACAACTCTGTGAGTTCATCTCAGTCAAACTGGGGCTCCTGCCAGTCTATAAGGTGGATAGTGCATGCATCCTTTCACAAACATTAAAAAATAATTGTAAGACACCAAAAGAGGTTATTTCCAGGGGCTCCTGGGTGGCTCAGTGTGTTAAGCGCTTGACTCCTGGTTGTGTCTCAGACGTGATTTCACAGTTTGGTTTGTGAGATGGAAACCCCAAATGGTCAGGCTCTGAGCTGACAGCATATAGCCTGCTTGGGATTCTTTCCCCATCCTCCTGCCCTTCCCCTCCTCGCGTTCTCTCTCTCTCTCTCAAAATAAATAAATAAACCTGAAAAATAAAAGACACTATTTCTGTTTTCTGTATCAAATATACTGCCAAGTATGGTATAGCTATGACCCATTGCTCGCACTTTCTTCAAATATCCCACTGGTCCTGTGACCAAGAGAAGGAAGCATGGCTTACTTAGAGAATTAAGACAGAAGCATATTGCACTGCTAAAGCCAAATATCTGTAAATTTAATCACTCATCCCTGTCTACAGTGTGAGGCAGTGTTCTGACACTCTTATTAATTTTTCAGAGCAGAGGTTGTGGACCAGTGTGACCTCAAGTCATAAATTTCAGATTTCATTTGGAATAAGATGAAAAGGGTTTTTCTCAATTCATTATATAGAAATAAAAAAAGCAACCAGGAAACCTGATTTTTAAACAAAGGAAGTGTTGAATTTTGTAGATACCTTGTCTCTTGATTCAGATATATGGTCTGTTTTCAGAAAGGGATACAATGAATTTGATGTGCAATGCATAATACTATAGTATTTTTAATGCCATCTTCTTCACATGAAAAATATCCATGTATGGGATCATCTTGATGACAAAAGGTTAGAAACACAGTCCATGCAGTCACAGTCTAATAGAAAAGACAGGTAAATTAAATACATAGTTAGAATTAGTTAAATGGAAATAGGTATATTGCACAGAGTATAGGAAAGGGAATGAGGATGAGAGACATTTGAGCTACTTCTAAAAATTTATTCAAAAACAGTAATAATCAGGAAGATATACAGTTTGTTGTACATAGAGAACTATTAAGCACATAATCCAAAATATAAAGGAAATGGAAGTGGGCAATTATAAATTTGAAGAGGTCGAGTAAGACACAGTATTCTTAGCTGTGTGAATGGGTTAACTGTGGTACTGCAATATAATGCTGAGAATACAAAACTAGGTTTAGAGAGAGGATACTGAGATTATTATAGATTATTTTGTTCTGGAAGCATCCATTAAATGTCCAAATAGTACAGGAGGAGCAGAGGAGAAGCCTGCCTTAATATTCAGCATATAGAAGATAACTAAAAATTGAAAGGAGGGGCGTCTGGGTGGCTGAGTAGGCTGAGTAACCGACTGGCTCAGATCATGATCTTGCAGTCCGTGGGTTCGAGCCCCGCACCGGGTTCTGTGCTGGCAGCTCAGAGCCTGGAGCCTGTTTCAAATTCTGTGTCGCCCTCTTTCTCTGCCCCTCCCCTGCTCATGCTCTGTCTGTCTCTGTCTCAAAAATAAACAAAAAAATTTAGAAAAAATTTAAAAAATAAATAAATAAAAATTGAGAGGATTAGATAACCCATATGAGCAATGGGTTGGAAAAACTCAGAGAGGACACTTTAATTTGAAGGGATCCATAGGGAATATTACATCTAATTACATATTACTTTAATGTGAGATATTATTTTAATGTTTTATTTCCCTATATATAATAGTTATCTTTTTAAGAATGTTTAGACTAAAAAATAGTTTTTTGGTTATCAAAAAAATTATCTATTTGTAGGAAAAAAACATTTTTTGAATAGTTTATTGGTATCACTATTGAGTCTACAATTATGAATATAACAAAATTCCTGTTATTTTTCTTTCTATTTAATATGAACAAAGAAATTACAATTTTGGAATCATAAGGAGTCCTCCATTTAAAGTAATATTTCATACAGAATGTTTGGTGAATTATATTGAATTGTTGCCCTCATATTAGTATGATTTCTTCGGTGTTCTTAATCAGAATAAATTCTCTTTCACTTCCCAGGGCTACTGAGCTGTAGAATTAAATCTAGATGGCACTATTTATCTTAGGAGGGCAATATGACATAATGGAGATTACCACAGACTCTGAAATTTGAAAAACTCAAATTCACATGAGAGGAGTGACTTAACTTTCAGAGTGAGAGAACATACTTACGCCACTTACACTTAATTGTAAGTGTGCACAAAACTCAAAGACTTTTACAAAGGTAACACCCAATATCAGATACAGACTATCAGATTCTATAAACTTCTCCCATTCTCCTTTCTCATTAATATCCTCAGAATTTCTTAATTTTCTGACCTTTATAATCATTGATAGGTATTGTTCATTTTTGAAATTCATGTAAATGGATTTATAGGACATCTTATCATTTGTGTTTGCTTCTTTTGGTCAACATAATATCTATTAATCGATATTATTCTGCATATCAGAATTTCATTTTTTATAGGTGCATAATATTCTATTATTTGAAGAGAACATCTCATCCATTTCCCTATAGAAAGAGTTTTGAGTTGTTTCTAGTATAGAAATATTATTAATAAAGCTATTGCAAAGACTCATTGTATATGATTTAGAGAACCTATACATTCATGTCTTTGGGGTATATAGTAGCAGTGGGTTGCTGAGTCATGATGCAGGCATATGTTTAGCTTTAGTAAAAATAGGCAGTTTCTCAAACTCTTCTAGCCAAGTTAAACAAGCACCAACAGTGAATGAGACTTCTAGATCCTTCATGTACTTGTCAATAATTAATATTGGAAATCTATTTCTTAGCTCTCCTGGTAAGTGCAATGTGATACACCATGTAAGAGTTAATTTGTATTTACCTGCTGATAGATGCTGTTGAATATGTTCCATATGCTTTTTGGAGACTTGGATATTCTCCTTTATCAATTCCTATTCATTTTAGTTTCTTTCTTCTAGGATATCTTGATTTCTCCCTCATTATATTTTCCTTGGATATAGGATTCTGGATTAACACTTATTTTCTTTCTGGCCTTCACGGTTTTTATGGGAAATCGGCTACCATGAGAATTATTTTTGCCTGAAAGGTAAAATGTTGTTTCTCATTCAGAACTTTCAAGATTTTCCTTTGCATTAGTTTTCAGAAGTTTGACCATGATGTCTCTCAGTGCTGATATTTTTAGGTTTATCTTGTATGATACTTGCTCAGCTTCTTAAAATTGTGGATTTTTCTCTTTTGCCAAATTAGAGAATTTTTCAGCCATTATTTAATAAAGTACTCTTTTAGCCTTTTCCCATTTTTTAAAAATTGTTTCTCAACTCCATTTACACAAATGTTAACATTTTTGTTGCAACCCTGCTGGTGCCTGTGTTTCTGTTCATTTCTTTTCAATCTATTTTCTCTCTGTTGTTCTCATTGATAATTTTTAGTGTTGAATCAAAGTTCACTGATATTTTCCTATGTTCCATCCATTCTGCTATTGAGCCTATCCACTGAGTTATTCATTTTAGTTACTGTATTTTTCAGTTGTATAATTTCCATTTGGTTCTTCTTTATAGCTTCAATTTCTTTGCTATGAATTTCTATTTCTTTGCCATTACTTTGTTTCATTTACTTCAAATATGTTCATAATTGCTCATTTAAACATTGTTGTGATGATTGCTTTAAAGTATTTGTCAGATAATTCCAACATCTGTAATTTTACTGTTGGCATCTATTGATTTTCTTTTTGAGAGGGAGTGAGGGAGGGAGGGAAGGAGGGAGGGGGAGAGGGGGGAGAGAGGGAGAGAGAGCGAGTGAGAGAGACTGAGAGAGAACACACACCAGTGGGGAAGGGGCAGAGGGAGAGGGAGAATCTTAAGCAGGATCCACATCTAGTGTGGATGGGGCTTGATCTTACAACCATGAAATCATGACCTTAGCCAGAATCAGGAGTCTGACAATTAACTGAGTGAACCACCCAGGCACCCCTTGCTTGTCTTGTTTATTCAGTTTGAGATCTTTCTGATCCTTGTAGAGTGAACAATTTGATACTGAAACCTAGACATTTTGATATTATGAAACTCTGGATCTCATTTAACCTGTTTTAGCTGGCTTGTTCTGAGACTGCTTTGGCAAGGAAAGGGCAAAGTAGCACATCATTATGGCCAGAAGAGAATACAAGTCCAGGTTCTCCACTTGGGTTCTGTTGATACCAAGGTCAAGAGGTAGTCATTACTGTGAGATGGTAGTTTTAGGTCTCTGCTAAGCCTCTCCTAATATCTCCTGGTTTGGGCGAGGTAAGGTCTGTCTCTTTGTCTGCATCTTACATGCCTTCCATTTACACAAAGCTAGGGAGGATGCTCTTGTTGCTGCTGGTCAGAGTGAAAGTTTTGACTTCAAAGATCCCTCCCTGAATGCTTTCCCAAGAGGAGAAGAAGAGGAATAATGCTTCATTACTTCAGGCTTGCCATATAGTCCCCATTACCAATACCACTGGGGTCCCTGTTACCTAGAAGAGCCTAGAAGAAATGAATGCATTGGGTCCCAACTCAGGCTTCTCTGACACCACTCTCTGTGGTATGAGGGAGAAGTTTGTGCACCTTGCTACAACTTCGAGACAGTAAAAATCTAGGCTCCCCACTCTGCTTTTGCTGGCTGGGTTAGAGGTGGTGCCACGATGTTTCCTACAATAGAGTATTCATTACATAAAAGTTTCTGTCTTGGGGCGCCTGGGTGGCTCAGTCGGTTAAGTGGCTGACTTCAGCTCAGGTCATGATCTCACAGTTTGTGGGTTCAAACCCCATGTCAGGCTCTGTGCTGACAGCTCAGAGCCTGGAGCCTGCTTCTGATTCTCCCTCTCTCTCTGACCCTCCCCTGCTCATGCTATAGGTCTCTCTCTCTCTCAAAAATAGATAAAATGTTAAAAAAATAAAAATAAAGTAAAAGTTTCTGTCTTGCTATATAGCCATTTTCCTGGTCTTCTAGTTAGAAAGAGTGGGCATTTGTTGGAACTTTTATTTTTGCCTGAACCTCTTGTAATTGCTAGGTTTTTGTATTTTCCAATTCCAAGTTTTGGATATATGAGACAAAAAGAAAATCCAGTAAGCTCATCATTTTGTCATTCCCAGATCGGAAGGTCCCTAAGCCTCTCTGCCTTTCTTCCTTCAACTTTCAGAATTTTATTATTATTATTATTAGTAGTAGTAGTAGTAGTAGTATTTGTAAATAATGTATGTCTAGAGTCTTAATTGTTCTTAGGCATAGGAATAGGGTGAAATATGTA
Organism: Helogale parvula; assembly: GCA_004023845.1. Lineage (NCBI taxonomy): Eukaryota > Metazoa > Chordata > Mammalia > Carnivora > Herpestidae > Helogale > Helogale parvula. The sequence goes on along the minus strand of PJEM01004067.1, from coordinate 100,891 downwards.
AATATGGCTACCCTGTTTTCCCAGAAGCAATTATGTATTTGTTTGTACGTATGTGCATGTGTGTATGTGTATATCCCTGTGAATAAAATGTTATTTTCTTACAGCATGAAGTATATACTACATTTTACTGTATTATTTACACTACATTGTACAATTAGTGCAATAGTTCACCAAGATGAAATTATTTATACATTCTTAATTCTCCTCTAAGAACAGTCGTCTTTAATGATGGTATATTAGTTCTAATATACTGAGAATTTTATGTATTTTAAATAAATATATGCTTTAATTCAATTTATCACAGATTTTTGACAACTATCAAGATGTTTACTGATGAAATAAATCTAATGACATTAAATATGCATTGCTTTTTCAGGGTTAAATGTTACTTTTGTCATGATGTATTTTTTTTTTCAAACACTGGTAAATTATATTTGTATATACTTTATCCTTTAGAATTTTATTCCCTGGGGTTTTGTAAATTTTGATATGTTTATGTATTTGATGACTGCCTTAAAATAAGTTGAAAAGCTGTAAAACTTTTCTTATGCTCTCAAACAATTCAAATAACATGCAAATTGAGATCTCTTCATATTTATTGTGTGTGTATAGATAGTTGCATTTCTCTTCTAGGTGCAATACAAAAGCATACCCATTTTGCCACTTCTCCTCTTCAATAAGTATCCAGTTATACCCAAGAAAGTGGCCCTGGTTCCTAGCCTTGAAAAAGAATGGCTGTATTTGATGGGAAGATAATTGATCATGTTTACTGAGACATATAAAATCAACTCCTCAATCTCTGGCAGGCATCTTCCTCTCTGTAATTGAGGCAACCTACAAGCTTCGAGATACAAATCCCCAGTTCTCATTTCTTGATTTATTTAACTTTATGGTCACTTCCACCCTGACTTCCTAATCTTTTGAGGTCTATTTGTATCATATGTCAAGATCACCATAAATTGCATGGCCAGAGCATATTGTGAAAAGCAGCACTCTATTTTTGAAAAATCTGTAACACAGTGACTCAGAATAAAACTGATGGAACCCTAAGGTAAGAAAAAATCTGTATGTCAGTTTACTCCATCGATTTCTGATGTCCTTTCGTGGTGGCACTCTGAAAATCAAGTCGGACTTGGGATTGCAATTCAGAGACCAGAAGTCAGAGGAAACAAAGACAAGAGTAGGGTGGTGTACCCACTTAGTCAACCTCTCAGCAGAGGAAGATTTGCCTGACATATAGGGAGAGAAAAAAAGGCACGAAACAAACAAACAATCAAAAACAAAACAAAACCTTCTCAACAAAATATAGTTTTGGTGAATTGTTATAAATCTTCCTTAAGGGGAAAAAACAAACCCAGCCTATTTGTATTGCTTGTTTTTGTTGTCATTATTTTGAAAATCCCAGCTTGTAGGTCTCATTAAAAGACCTCTCAAATTGACTCAGGCCAAGATCATCACTCAATTATGTTCTGCTTTTCAACATGAGTTAAAGTTCCTTAATCCTTGTCCAGCAACGCATCCTCTGGTCAGAAAGTTTCGACAGACTCCTTGAGGCAGAAAGCCACATTACTAAATTCTCCCAAGGAATTTACATGTTGACTTTGAAACTGCATATCAGAAAATGATCCATGACTGTCAGGAGTCCATTCTGAAGGCTAATGCTACAGTTGTTGATACTTGCTGCCACCAGTTTGCTTATTGAGTGGTGAAGGGTCTTCCCATTCATTGTTCTGCTTTCCATTAAAGCATGAACATAACTTCCAGGATTCCTATTGTCTAATTGATGGAGAAGCTGCTATAAACAAAGTTGCCTTACTTGCTCCTAATGTCATATTTGCCTGGTCAAGTCAGGTTGATCATTCTTCCATGCAAGTGATATAAATGCAGTTTGAGGACAGAGTTACCTTGACCCAATGTCACATGAAATAAGCATAAGGTTTATCCTTTATCTGTTACCCAAACTATGTTTAGAAGAAAACTCGATCTGTATCACTTTTAAGAACCACCTATATTTAAATACTATGATTGTTTCTTTAAAATTAATTAACCAGAACACAGCAGTATTTTTAGACAAATGGCAACAGCAATGTTTTCCTATAGAAAGTTAAGACTATTTTAGTATGCACTAAATAATCAAGTGCCACTGTGTTTACTGTGATTGAAAAACAGTAACCAAACCCTGTAACATCCATTTAAATCAGACTTGCTGGGCTTGAGTTATCTGTGTCACCTTACCCTTCTTTCAGAAATATGTTACGGAAGGACAGAGGACAGTTTGGCCACTGGGTCATTTGAATACTCACACAACAGAAGCTAGTTTTCAACTGCACTCCCTCCCCACCCCCACCCCCAGTTCTCTCCTGAGAATTGTATCTTGAAGTTGTTTAGTTGAAAACTTAAATGGTAAAGGGACTGGAAATGGTATTTAGAATTCTGTAAGGGGATAAGGAATTGAGGGCAGGCCCCTGAGAATAGTCTGTGGTGACAGACGAATACAATTATGGTCTCAAACTGACCGCTGAGAATCCATGAACCAAGGAGGAGGCTGTAAAAAGAGTTGGTGCCCTTTTGCTGAGAGAGCCTTGGTTCCTCTGCTACATTCCACAGACAGCTCAATAGAACAAAGAAAGACAAACATGCACACTGAATGCGAAACCAGTTCAGAAGAAGAAAGGTTAATTAATAGCAGAGATGGTAAGGTTACCCTGAAATCCAAGAATAAGACCTTCTTAAGGACACCACTGAAAAGCAGAGCATGAAAGGATCATAAAGGGCAGCGGGCACACATGGAGGAGAAAAAGTTGGATTTTGTTATGTCGTACAGTCTAAATTTTTAAAGAGCTCCTAAGACGTGACCGCGAAAATGTACAAATATATCTTGAGCCCCAGAGTTCATAGCTTCCCTATAGGATTCTATTAGTGAATTAGAAATGAAACATTTCTGTTAAAATGTGATTTTATCAGCCGCTTCATGTTCAATGGGTTTTGAATATTTGTGGCTAATATCATAATAGTTCTTTTCTGAATTGTCAATTCAAAGTGTGCTCACTTATCTGTTATCACATTACTGTTTTCTTATCTATTTGTCTGAGGCATTTAAACTAAACACAGTTAAATTAAACATAGTTTTATTTTAATATTTTGACCTATAGCTATTTTTTAAATTGTGGTTTCCTTATATTGAGAAGTTGTGATGTTTTATGATGAAAATCTACTGACACTCTTCTTTGGGAGTTCTTACATTACTTTTAAACTCAGAATATTCCCCTGCCCTGAATATTTTATAATATCTCCATAATATAAACAAATACATCATATACATTATAAATATATATTAGAGAAATATGTAATTTTCTAACAGTTGTTACTAGTACAGTTAGAACCTTATTATCATTAGAAAATCGTCTTAAATTTGTTCATTTTGTTTCTGTGTTAATTTGAAAATAGATTTTACTAATAAGACAGTTTATTCATGCTCTCAGATTTTCTTATGAAACAAGTGCAAAGAGATAGAAGAAAATGATAGAGGAAACAATATTGCCTATTTTATTAAGAATGTTCAAAAGGAACCTATTGAGTAACATTAATAATATAGTAGAATTCTTGAGGGCAATAATTTCTTCAAAACCATTATAAAGCACTATATCTTTTAAAATTATGCATGTAACAAAAATAACAGAAAGAAACATGGCATCTGCACTGCTTAGCAACAACCTGAGAATAGGGAATTGTTAAAATGATCTTTTCTATATAACATATACATGAAATGTGTACAGCAAAATCCCTTAACATAACTATAACTTATAATATGTAAATACTGTAAATGGAAATTATTTTAGAATAATAGGGGACTCTAATCCAATTTCTCTTGGTATTGCTGTCCAAGGTTTATTGAAGATATTACAGCACAGCAGAAATATTCAAACAGGTCCATGTGGTGTTTTGAAATTCATCCCAACCATAGGGTGAGTGACCTGCAGTGTGGACAGAATGGCAAAGCCCAAGGGTTCCACATTTCCTAAGTGTCAGGATCTACTTCAGTGATCTCCTGATCCAGGGCAGGACTTCAGGAACATAATTATCTCTCCTTTCCTGCTCTCCCTCCCGCAGCTCGCCTGAGATACCTCTCACAGGGCCTCTGCAACCGCCTCATCAGATGTGTGCACAGCCTGCTACCTTGTTGAGAAGCTTCTTGCCGGGTGGAAATAATGGCTTTCCTCACACGTGGGCTTGTTGGTGTGGGAGTTGTGGCCCAGGAGCGTGTAGTACTTCTCAGCGATGATCAGGCCACCTTCCTCACAGTTCCAGAGCAAGCGCAGCCCGTGTTGGCAGGTCCTCACAAAAGGAAAGTAGTTAAGAGGGATTTGGAATAGATGGTAAATTACTGAAATGTTGTAAAAGTCATAAAAGGGTCATCACAAGCATGTTTCACTCTAAACAGACACGGGAGTAGGATGTGGTATAAAATGGGCCAGAATAGAGTCTTGTCCAAACAAACAAGGATGGAGTCTGTGATGGTGCTTGGCGTTCTGTTTATTACTATTATCTACAGGAGCATGAGGGTACGGAGTATAAAACTGAAGTAGAATTATGTGCTACATGAGTCTCTTCTGGATAATCATGGAAAAACACTTTAAATAAAAGAGTAACATGTGTGACAGCAAAAACATTATTTGAGAACTAAGTCAAGGCTTTAGACTGAACCATGCTGCCTGACTAAACAGTTATTAAATCATAAATAGGAGTTGTAAATATACAACATAAAATAATGATAATAGTAATGAAGATCATAATGATAAAAACATGCAGCATGCACCAAGCATTGCATTGAGAATTTGAGATATATTTAGGTCACTTAATCTCCACAAAAACTCTATAAACAAAGTACTAACATAGCTCCTATATGTTTTTATTTAGCTTTTTTTAAAATTTGGACTAAAAACTGTTAAAGATACAATAAGGGGGAAAATCAGGATATGGATCTAATTCTGTCTGATTTTACTAAGCTATGCAGGTATTTATCACTTCTAAAAATATTTTAGGGTTTTTTTTCACACATGTGGTAAGCTATATTTTTAAAATATAAGAAAATAATTGCATAATTCAGGAGCGTGGTACCTGTGGGAGGGATGAGGTGAGGATGGCGTACGAAGGAGCACATAGAGTTAATATTATCTGCAGTCTTCTGCTTCTTAAGTTTGGTGATAGTTTCATGGGTGTTTGCTCTATACTTACTAGCAAAATGTCACATTTATTATTCTCATGTATATATATACATATATATACACATATATACACACATATATATGCAAATATAATAAATAATAAAACTGTTTCCAAAGTAGCTACAAAATTATCTTAATTTAAACACCCATTTAAGAGTGCCTGGGTGAGTCAGTCGGTTAAGTGTTCCACATCAGCTCAGGTCATGATCTCATGGTTCATGAGTTCAAGCCCCGCTTCGGGCTTCGTGCTGACAGCTCAGAGCCTGGAGTCTGCTTCAGATTCTGTGTCTCCATTTCTCTCTTCCCCTCACCCACTCGCACTTTGTCTGGCTCTCTCTCTCTCAAAAATAAAATAAACATTAAAATATAAATAAATAAGAATAAAAGTCAATTTAGATAATATAAAGTATACATGTGGACAACTGGGCCCACCCAGAACTTTGTGTTCAAAATTCTGTATATAGAGAGTGCAAATGAGATAAAATTCTTTTCAGAAAGTGGCTTAGTCAGGATTATGCATGGTATTATTGGAATATATTATGTCATGATGAACAAACCCCATAGAAAGTGTATAATTTAATACATAACTTAGTTTTTATTCTGCTTTTAATTTTTTTAATGTTTTATTTATTTTTGAGAGAGAGGGAGAGACAGCATGAGCAGGGGCGGGTCAGAGACAGAGGGAGACAGAATTCGAAGACAGGCTTCAGGCTCTGAGCTAGCTGTCAGCACAGAGCCTGATGCAGGGCTTGAACCATGAGCCGCGAGATCATGACCTGAGCTGAAGTCCGATGCTTAACCGACTGAATTCTTATCACATATACTGCAAAAAATGCTTTGTCTATAACATCTTACTTTCTCCATGAGCTCTCAGTTTTGAAATATTCATTGAATTGACAGAAAACACAACAAATTTCCTTTCACTAGCCTTCACATAAATTATTTTGTTACGCAAACACACACACACATGCACACACATACTCATAAATGACAGCACTGTCTAAACAAAGGACAAAAAGAGATACTGGTGTATAAGGGAAATGTAACTGATATGTTACATCATGGTGGACTTACTCCATAACTCTTGCTAACTAGTTCTGGAGACAATATAGTATGTAGTTAAGTATACAACATTGGTCTTAAAGGAAACCCTTTCCTACATGAAATACTTACATAAACATTCAAGTATGATAAAATATTTAGCTCTTCATCTTCATTATCTTTTACATAAACATTCAAGTATGATAAAATATTTAGCTCTTCATCTTCATTATCTTTTACTGAACTTTCAACGCTCATGTCCAGAAATTTTATTATGTTAAATATTAATGTACATTAGAGGATAATTTCTAGAAAACACAAAAAAGTCTTTATATCACTACTAGAATCATCTCGTATATTTATGTCTATAATTTTAAACATAAAGCACAATTATTTTTTAGCAATCCTAAAATAAACTCATCAGTAATTACTTAAATGTGAAGTGAAGCAAAAAATGATAAATATAACTTTACTAAAGAAGTTGAAATTCCCTACTAGATAAATAAGAGCTTTACAAGTTATTTTTTATATACATCTTAGCATAATTATGGTATGTTATATGTATCATATTAACATGATTTTTCAGAAAGTCTTCAAGAAAACAGAATAACTATATTGTGATTATATATTTATTACCATTAATCCCTGTTACATTTATGGTGCTCAAGGAAAATAAAATTGTAATCTTAATAAAAGTACTGAACTCTGGATATTAGCTTCAAAGTTATGTGCTAATTGAAAAACAGAATCCCCCTTTCCATCGTCTGCAGATTCTACCTGACATGTAGAAAGACAGAGTTTTCACAGACAACTCAGAGAGAATGTACTGCCTTGCATTTTGTAAGTGACTGAAAATTTCACATTTCATGCATCTGCATCTTGAGAATTTTCAAATTGAGACAAAAGCCCCTTCAACATGTTTTATGATATCTCTAAAATACTTATGTTATAAAATTACTAATCACCTACATGTTATGAAATCTTTCACTTTATTTTATCCTCTCTGTATCAGGGAATTTTGTGGCCCATAGTTTCTAATTTTCTAAGTTAGCTTTATCTTTACTGTCACTTTCCTATTTTCAATTTGTTCTTTCAAACTGGCTGTAATTGCCATGAAAATGTGTGTACTTTTTTTTTTCTAAGATGTTTCTTTATAGAACACTTCAGAAACTAAAGCTGACTTTTCCTACAGAATCCCACTGTTTGTGGTATCTACAAGCTGAATTAACTACCAAAATTTAATTTTAAGTTAAAATTTCATTAAAATGAATGAATGAATGAATTTAATTTCATTAAAATCAATTAATGAAATTAAATTTCATTAAAATTAAATGAAAGTTAAAATTATCGGGGTGCCTGGGTGGCTCAGTTGATTAAGCCTCCGACTTCGGCTCAGGTTAGATCTCATGTTTGTGGGTTCGAGCCCCACGTCAGGCTCTGTGCTGACAGCTAGCTCAGAGCCTGGAGCCTGCTTCCGGTTCTGTGTCTCCTCTCTCTGACTCTCCCCCTCTCATGCTCTGTCTCTCTCTGTATCAAAAATAAATAAAACATTAAAAAAAATTTTTTTTTAATTTTCATCAGTGCACTAGGCACATTTTAAGTGCTCAAAAGGAATACACAACTTGTGCCTACCATCTTGGAAGAACAGAAACATTTCATAGGTTTGTTAAAACAACAAAAACAGAGAAAGATGTTAATAAATATATATTTGTGTGTGTGTGTGTGTTTCTTTTGGTTTCTTTGGAGGGTGTTAGGGTTCTGTGTATCTCTTGAAATTCTGAGAATATGCCAGCAGGAGTAAAGCAATGTGAATGTCTCGAAAGGTTGGAACTGTCATAATCAACCAAAGCCACCCATAGGGAGATAAGAGAAACAAGAGTCCTTGAAGAACCATAGACCTTCAAGTACGACAGTATAAAATGCATCAGTCCCTGTCATTAAAGTGAATTAAGTACATTTAAGAAATTTTAATGGGTATAAAGAAATATAGGGGAATTTTTAAATGATTTTTTAAGTTTATTTATTTATTTTGAGACAGAGAGAGAGAGAGAGAGACAAAGAGAGAGAGTGAGTAAAAGGAAGGGTAGTGAGAGAGGGAGAGAGAAAATCCCAAGCAGGCTCTTGTCAGCACAGACCCCAACCTGAGGCTTGAACCCATGAATTGGAAGATCATGACCTGAGCTGAAACCAAGAGTCAGACACAACTGACTGAACCACCCAGAAGTTCCAGGAAATTTATGTCTTGTAGATCTTCTTTTTAAACTGTGCCTGACAACTTTTCTCCATTGGCCACTAACATGCAAAAAAATCTTCTTCGCCCCATTTGCCAGAAACTAAAGAAGCCTCAGAATTCAAGAACACAGACAGAACTCCCTGCTACAAATGGAAAGTGGAGCAGAATAACATTTTATCCATTTTGTTGTGCAATGGGAGAAAAGAAAACAAAATGAGACTAGACAGTCAATTTCTCAGTAGATTATTCTGCCACTTGAAATTCTTAATAAGTCATTCTGCCAGGTTATATAATAATTTTTGTGTTAGCCCTCCATTGCATGCATATCAGGTGTGTGCTTGGTGGAGGACAGGGAAAATGGAAGGCAAGGCATGTCTTGTTCAATGAAATACATATTAATAGTTAACATCCCCACATGTGGGAAATGAATAAGTGAAATGAGGTAGTCATGTAAGATTATAAGTGAGTTTTTTACCCAGAGTTAATATAATGAACATCAAAGCTTAGTGTTTATTCATAGTCACACAAAATAGGTCCTCAATTTTATATTTACATTACCACACCCCTTGGTGGTGCTAAGTTTGCAGAATATTACTTTTTATATATATTAAAGGAATTTTTTCCTTTGTAATTTTTGTAGTTTTTGTTTTCATAACTCTCACCCCCGTTCACTCATGTATTACAATAAAGTCCTAGTATATTAATGGATTAACTGCCCTATATTACAATACATAAAATCGGTCTTTTTCTTTTTTCTTTTTAATCTTGATGATCATAGATAACAAGTCTATCCACACTCTAAAACAATGATGAAGCTGCCAGTGTTCCACCCCAAACCTATCCTGGACTCCACCTGCTTGTTCAGAGTGTAGTGTTTCAATTTTACTTCTCACCATTTTGGCCAAATAGGCAGAAAATGAAGGGAGGGAGGGAGAAAATGAATCTGTTAGGTGCTGAGGGATGGCTTGCCAAAATAACCGAGGGGACCTCATTCTCAGAGAGACGGGATTTTTACCAAAGGGATAGTTGTCATTGATCATTTCTGGTTAGACATTTCAAAAGCTGCAGAAACTCAGGGCCACCCCACAACTGCCACTTGTAGGGGACTATGCTTGAGAAATTGACAGTGGCCCTCAGTAGTTTGGGAACACATGTCCACTCAGAGTTTCATGCCCGCTTCATTTCTGAAAAATTTTGAAGACCAGTGGTTTGCTGAATGAAGCACAATGAGTACAGTGAGGAGAGAGGAGAACGAAGTAGGCCCAGGTGTACAAGTTCCCATGACTTCATCTACTAGCCCTGTCAAGCTGGGGTATGGATGGTGGAGTGTGTATATCTTAAGGAGGGTGGTGCTTTGAAAATGGTGCCAGGTGGAACAGAATGCTGATGGACAAGTGTTAGCATTCTCCCTTCGCCTACACAAAAGGATCTTGTCAGACTGCTGAGGCCTCCCATGAAATTATTTTACTATACAGTATAAATTCTAAGACCCAACAAAACAAGAACCTACCACATTTGAAACACTAGGAAATCTAACTTAGGAAATAGTTTTCTCGATTATTTGGTATAGAAAAGCTTGAACAATTTTTTTTCAGATAATTTCATATTAAAATAACAAAGACATCATTATTATAAACACAAGCATTAAATCAGTAATTTTAAATACTATTTCCTGAATATACAACTAGCTCTTTTCCCCCATTTTCTTACTGATTTTAAGTCTGTGGATAGACATTGTAGAGAATTTACAAAATTTATCCCAATAATCAGGCAAAAAAGGACTGTCATTCAAAATGCTTAAAATTTTAGAAATGAGCATGGAAGTTCTTTGGTTTAAATTCAGTTATCTAGATTATTGCCTATAATGTCCAATTCACACTTTAATGTTTAAAGCACAGTCCCAGTTTTTTTTAATTAAATTTTTTTTCTGATGTGTAAGTTTAAAGTTTTTAAATTAAATTTTATATATTTTTTCTGATGTATAAGTTTAAAGTTCCTTAACACTTACAATACTATTTCTGCAGTTTTTCATTTCAGTGAATTTTTTATTATTATCAAATTAAACATCTATTTTGTAAAATAAACAACTTAATTTTTGTTGTTAGTGCTTAGGAACTGCACATCTTTTAAACATTTTGAAAAATGCATTAACTGTTTTTTTTCTTCACTCTACGTTTATCAATACCTACATAGTTTATTGTGCTGTGTTCATATGTAATACACAAACTCCTGAATTGAACACAATTTATAGCTATTTAAGAGTATTAGCAAGAGACAATATGCATATAAGAAGCAGCAAACAACAGACCCAGAGAACATTAGTTTCTTGATAGCTAAAGTTTTCCAGGAAGCAGAAATGTCAGTCCAACTTAAAATATCTTTACAGGTCTCTGTAGTATCTATAAAGCAAGGGAGATTTGGTCTGTGACATTTCAGCGTATTTCCAGGTTCAGCAGTCACGCACCGTGACAAGGCGTCCTGGTGTAACTAATAATACAATGGCTGTGGTTGGTCTCTAATATCTGTAGGGAATCATTCCTACATTCAGATTTACTATAAGGCCTGTTGTGTTCTGAAGTATTATTTAGGAGTAACTCAATGTATATCTACTATTACTTGAAATTTTATTTTTAGAGTTCATTGAGCTAAGCTACAGGAGGGGAATGGGATGTGATTTCCTAACAGAAAATCTTATATTTGTCACTATTGTAGAATAAATTGTTTAAATTAAATGTTATCCTTGAAGAGCAATAAATAGACCAAAGTTACTTGTCAAGCCAGAAGAGTTTGAAAACAATTTTCCTAGACAAGGGTTTTTGCCATAAGTATTTATGAAAAAATATATGGTGATTTAATGTATTGGGAAAATGAAGGCAAGTAAGGAGTGTAACAAGTTAAAATAGGCAGCCATGAGGGACCTCTTTATTTGGAAAATTATATTTGAGCTAAGAATTAAAGTTGATGAAGAAGCTAGCCTATGGAAATGTGAAAGAATGAATATCATGTGCAGAGAGAAGAGCACGTGCAAAGGTCCTGTGGTAAAAGCCTAACTGGCAAGCTCAAAATTCAGAAGGAGGCCATTGGGGCTTTGGTGGACATCAAAGAAGTAAGGAAAAGATGTGAAAATTTCCAGGATATTCTACATACGCTTTTTTTGTGTGCTAAAAAAAGTGGGGGGGGGGGACATTGTAAATTTTTTGAGAAGAGAAGGGATGTGATCTAAGTATGTTTTATGGAAGATTGTGCAGGCTTCTATATTAAGAACACACTCTAGAGGAACTTATAATAGAATCAGGGAACTCTTTTGTTATCATCCAGACTTGGAACAGAAAGACAATACTGGAGGGGTGAAAAAAAGTCTAATTCTATCTACTATATATTTTAAAGTTTAATGTGGTAAATCCAAATGAATGGATTTGATGTGGTGTATGAGAAAAAGAGAGAAGACAAGGAAGACACCAGGGTGTTGGCGTATGGAAACAGGATAGAGCTGCCACCGACAGTGGTGTGTGGAAGACTGAGACCAGAGCAGACGGGGAGGGGTAGCTGGTATTGAAGGAGACTAAGCTTAAGGTGTTTCTTAGAGTCTAAATGAGGATGTTAAGTAGACCACTGGGTAGACAAATACTGCATTCACAGTAGATGCAAATTTAAGAGCCCTGAGAACACAGACGGCATGAGATTACCATGGCAGTTAGGATACAGCATAATAAAGACCCACCAGGCCTTGAGTTTCTCCACCTTTACAAGATACAGGACATGAGGGATCAGCAAATGGGACTGAGGAGTCGCCAGTGATTGAAGAGGAAAAACAACAATGATGGAGAGTGGCCCAGAAGCCTCTTGGAGAGGGAAGTTTCTCAATTCAGTCCAATAGTATTGCAATTTGATGAGAACTGAGGAATAACATTGGATTTAGTGCAATGGTGGTCATTGACAAGAAGATTTTCAGTGCTTTGGATGTGGAATAATCTCATTGGAATGGGTTTAAGGATAAATTGGAGAATAAGGATCAGAGAACAGAAGTGTTAATACTATGATATGGAAATACTGTAGAACATGTAATTCTAAGCTCTTTACATATACAAGTTCATTAAATCCTCATAGAAATTCCTGAGGCAGGGACACTTACCTCTCTCCACTCAGGACAAAAAAGTAGCTTAAAAATTGCATAGTAAGGAGTGAAAGGGTTAGACACAAATGAGGTTTATGTGATGACAGATTTCAAATATATAACCTGACTCTTATCTCATATTCTGGGAGAAGAGAAAAGAGAGACTCTTGAGAAAATGCCATCTGAGTTCAGTTTCTTTTTTTTAGTTCAGCTTTAAAGAACAAAAGTGGGAGAATATGCCAAGTATAGATAGTGATGAGATAGAAAAGAATAATAAGTTTTTTATAGGCATAATTTTGCTACAATATTTATTTCTTGTTTTGCCCAATTTTCTTTAATTCTCTTTAAATTTCCTATAGATTTCTGACTGTGCTTACAAAATCTAAAACAGTCTGTGCTATAAAGAGTAAATAAAGTGGGGAAGGAAGGTTAGGAAGTATTTGATTATACTAAGAAATAGAAGGTTCATGGAAAATAAGCTAAAACTAAGGCTATTTTAAGAATTATGATGGATTAAAAACAAAATTTTAACTCTCGTATATCAAATATTAATTAAATTATTTATTTTGTGTATTTAGAAATTTAATATTAACACTGGTCAATAAAATATGAACACTGGTAAGTTTAATATTAACACTCATGCAAGCATGACCCTGAAATAAGTAAAAGATCTGTGAAAGTATATGTCCCGGAGATTCACATTCACATGAAGCATCCACCACCCTGCAGATATGGGGAACAATTTTGTGTCTAGTAATTTACCCATCAAAATTTATTTTGAAGAATAATACATTTTAAAATTAATCTATTTGTTAAAACTACATTCTGTTGATCAAACTGAAACTCCTTTGGTAAATTTTCACATCTTCTACTAAGTTCATGAGAATTTTAAGAATTTTCTTCAATTATACAGTCCCTTTATAGTTAATTAGCAGTGACTTGCCATTCATACTTTATAATCATATTTTTAAATGACCATTCTCTTTATATTGAGAAAATTTAATTGGAAATTTTTGTTTCCTTCTAGTTTGTTAATTTTTCTACATGTCAGTATCTTTCCTTATATGATATTGTATAAACATCGGATCTAATATGTAAGAAATCCTACTTTAAAATAAATAATCTATTTTAAATGTCAGATAGTTACAACTGAATTTGTTTTAATTTTTTTAATGTTTTTTATTTATTTTTGAGAGACAGCAAGAGACAGAGCGAGTAGGGGAGTGTCAGCAAGAGAGAGAGACACAGAATCTGAAGCAGGCTCCAGGATCTGAGCTGTCAGCACAGAGCTTGAAGCGGGGCTCAGACCCATGAGCCGTGAGATCATGACCGAGTGGAAGTCGGATGCTCTATGGACTGAGCTACCCAGGTGCCCCACAACTGAATTCTTAAAGAGAAGTTTTAAAGCAAGATTTCATTTATTTCTATGAGGATCATTTAAAACTATTGGGTTGTAGCTCTAAATAATGGATGTCCATGTGATAGAAGATGGTTAAATGATATATGAACTGAAAGCCTCGCTCAGCTTGGTGTAAACTAGCTCTCCTGCTGAGTCACCCAATGCTCCACTGGGACTCCAGCTCCTCTCACAGGGAGAAGCTTGTGTGTCACAGGGAGGATCTGTACCTTCTGGGTTTTGAAGCATCTAACCACTTCTCTGTTAGGCCTCCTTGTTCAAATCCTAATTACCTGGAAATCCCAGTTCTATAGTCACCTCCTGCCTCAGATTTCCCTGATCTTTTGTTGTCAGAAATGTTTCCAATTCTCTACACTAAATTGAACTTTATTTGTATGTCTACTCTCAGGGGACATACTACTTTCTGCATTTTATTTTAGTTATTTATGTGCATTCCTTACTGCTCTTAACTTCATGTTTTACTGGTGTCATTTTTCACGGCTCGTTCTCTTACACCATGGCTTCCAAATCAGGATTTATTTCAGCCCATCTCCTGGTCACTTAAATTACGTCTTGATTAAATTTTCAGTGAGGAGTCATGGAGGTGATTTTTTTCTTGAATATCTGAGAATATCCTTTTTGTTGACATCATATATGAAATGAGAACCATAGAAAAGCTAATGATAACTATCTCTTAACATATTTTTAGTAAAAAATTCATAATCCTTGTATCCTAAATAGTGACGAATACAGCAACTGTGTCTTCTATTTTGTACAGTCAACTTTTAAAATTGATGATTCCATGAATGAATGGCATGAATATTTCCCATTCTAGAATATATTTCTGAGTTCCAAACTTATATGTCCAAATGCCCATTTAACAGCTTTCCATGTAACACCCATCACAAGAAGTATCACCAGCACTTCTTCATGACCTCACTGTCCTGGGTAGTGGCACTGTCTCTACGCAGTCTTTCTAGATAGAAACATGGAATTTAGTTTTGACATTCCTCTTCTCTATTGAGATCAAAAGTATATTTTAAACATAACAAATGTATACATTTATCATTTATTGTTTTTACTGTAATAATCTTTTAACTGGCCTGGTTAATTCTTTTCCTATGAAGATTTAAAATGTTGTTAAAGAGTCTTTTAAAAATAGCTTTAGGTCATGTAACTCACCTGCATAAAACCCTTAATAGCTTTTCACTATATTTTAAAGTTATGTTTTAAGTTACCTAACCATATGAATATTATACTACCTTAGTGTTTAAGAAATATTCTATTATTTGTTAAAAGAAAATGGAAATAAATCTGACCATTAACACTACCACTAAAGCACACTTTTTTCCCCTCTTCTCTCAGTATGCTCAGGCTTTTGTAAAGCAAATGCCAGGAGGAGAGATGGGGTGAAGGCATAGTTTGTTTTAGGCCCTAAAATTTAAATATTAAAACTTTGAACAAAAAAAAATTGTATCTAAGGAGATCACAGGACTAAATATCTTTTTGGAAATTTCAAAAGTGGGGAAATGCTAATATTAAAAGTAATCCTAATCCTTTCTTGTTATATTATAGCCATTAAAACTTATACGCACATACAAACTTAAACATATTCAAAACTATTTATATAAGTAGTATATGAAAACTTTCATGGACCTACTCACCATCTTTTCATTACATTGACCTTTTATTTCTTAAAGTACACCAGCGTTTAATACCAATGAGACTTAGGCTCTTCTATCTGTCACCATGAAACAAAGTGATCTTAGCAAAAGCCAGTATTTTCAAATTTATATTCAAAAAAAGTATAAATGACAAACCTTGTTAAAGTAAATAATTGGATTCATTCCACTATCTTCAGCATAAAGTACTCTACAATTATTTTTATTAAATATAGAAATGCATCAAATACAAAGAAATCTTTCCCTAAATTCACACTTTATTCGTTGGAAAAGCTGAATGAATTTAACATCTTAGTCCAAAGAAATAGGAGATTTTGTAAAAGACATATTTTCAGGTGTTAATAAAATATTTTAATCCATCAATCTGTGCATGCTAACATAAAAGAAAATAGAACATTTTGAAAATAATACCAATGGTATTATAATATGAGGCCCTATGGGCACCTTGGTGACTCCCTCAGTTAAACATCAGACTATGGATTTTGGTTCAGTTCATGCTCTCAGTTCCTGGGATCAGCCCTGCATTGAGCTCTGTGCTGACAGCATAGAGCCTGCTTGGGATTCTCTCTCTCCCTCTCTCTCTGCCCCTCCCCCACTTGCACACACACATTCTTTCTCTGTCTCTGTCTCTCTCTCTCTCTTTCAAGATAAATAACTTAAAAAAATAAAATAAATCTGGGTGCCTTGATGGCTCAGGTGGTTAAGATTCTGACTTTGACTCAGGTCATGATCTCTCTGTTCATGAGTTTGAGCTGTGCATCTGACTTTGTGCTAACAGCTCAGAGCCTGGAGCCTGCTTCAGATTTGGTCTCAGACCTCTCTCTCTGCCTCTCCCCAACTCATTCTCTCCCTCTTCCCCTTTCCCTCCACCAAGATAAATAAACATTAAAAAATAAAATAAAATAAAATGAGGCGTTAGTCTAAAATCAAAGATACTCATTTTTAAGATTGCCATTCTTTAAAAAAAAATCAGATTTAATTATATCCACCTTTTCAGCCAAAAAGTTGTTTAAAATTTCTACAGAGTACTGAAGAATGAGTTTATTCTGCTATGGCACCATTAGTAAATGAACTACATCCTTACCATATACTATTCATTAGAATCTTTGAACGAAGAACTGAAAGAAGAAAGGGAGTGTGCATGCCAAAAGTTGTGGGATGGGGAAAAAAAGTGTTCTGATTTGGACATGTAAAATTTGTGATGCTTTTTATGTTCAAAGTTTTCATGATTGTATACCAGAGTAAAAGTTTGTTTGTATTTATTGTATCATCTAATTTTCATAACAATCCCATAAATTTAGAATTATTATTGTTCTCAGTTTTTAGAGGAGAAAGCTGGGGTACAGAGAAGTATTTCTTCAAGGTCATGCATCCAGCATATAGCAAACCAGCCTAAGGACTTAGGTCTGTGGTCCTCTAAACCTAAGTGTCACCCTATGGTCTCTTTAACTGCATTGTATTCAAATAAGCAATTCTAAAAGACAATGATGCATTTTTAGGCATGTGTAAAAACCGATGAAACTCTTTGTTATTCTAAACAGGATTTCCTAGAATGCTTATCAAATGCACACAGAAATAGTTTTCTGCTCATGAAAATTTTTACACTGCTCAATAGTTTAAAATTTTAAAGTAGAGGATTAAGAATAAAACACTTTTTCCCACCATTTTACAAATGAGCTGACTTTTCCTAGCATATTTGCTTCATCTAATTGTTGTTATAAAATTGTACCATATACAAAGTTATGTATGGCCTAAGCAATAGCCCCAGCGCTAAATAAATGTAACCATAGTCTAATACAATATGACTTTATAAGCATTGGAATACATTTTTGCAAAATACACCATATGTTTATATCCCCAAAAGAAAAGCTCTCTGATAAAAAGAAATAGTGAAGCCAATGGGGATGGATGCAGGGATAATTACAGACTGATTTCTCAACTGACACTGAATAATTTTAAAAAATAATTGATACAAAACTGTGTTACACAAAAAAGGCTTTGACTATTTTAACTAATTTTGTTGCTGACGAGAAATTGCAGGATTTGGTCCTTCAAATGAAGTTAAACAGACCAATACTGAATAACTGTCAGTCTCATTTATTGCAATTTGTCTACAGTGCACATTTTGGGGAAAGAGCCAAAAGACGCTTGCCTGATGTTAACACAATTTCTGGTGGACTGTGTTCTGTTCTGGTTTATGCTTTTCCTTTAATTTTATTGGTTGGCATAGGTGCTACCAAAACTCGTTCTATTTTATACACAAAATGCAGTTATTAGACTTCTAATGTCATGAAATAAGAACATTGGAGAGGGAGGCTTTTTTGTTTTGTTTTGTTTTGTTTGATTTTTGTTTTTTTAATTTAAGGACATATTCCTCCACATGGAAAACTGTTTTCATGGGATTCTGGGAAAATTAGACAGTAGCATCAAATTTAATCTCTTAAAACATCCTTATCAAAGCAGCAGAATGATTAAATAGTAAAGCAAAATGGATGGACTTCATTTACAACAAAATTATAAGGTATTTCCATAAATCCAAAATACAACGAGAGGGGAGAAAACATGATAAGCCCCATGTTGTCTGTCTTTGTACCAGGTGGCATAGGATAAATCAGACATCTTTTAAGATTTGAGGACAGGATATTCACCAGGGGCCAATGTGAAAACAGCTAAGACTACGAGGAGTTTTGCCTAATCCACAGGTAGTCCATGCAAAGGTCTGTAGGAAGGTCTGAACCAGCTGGAGCAGTCCAGCCCCTCGTAATTCTTGAAACTGATTAAGCACGGTTCCCTTCCCTAGAGTTCCTCTCTTAGAGTTTCACACTAAAATAAAACAAAACAAAAGCTACTAAGATCTGAATCACTGAATTAAAACTTATCAGGACAATGGGAATATATATGAAGAAAAGAAAAAATACATTAATAAAAAAGGGAAAGGGGAAATGAACCAGAAGAATCTCATAGTTTTAAATACTAAATGAAAAAAAAAAAACAGATGTGAGAGCTCTGTGAAGTTAGAAAACCTATTCTGAAACAAGCTTACTTCCAAAAGTTCAGAAAACTTGTAAAAATTCAGATTTTCATGTAAAAAGCAGCCTTGGATGTATAACTATCTATATAGAACATAGGTTAAATGAAGAGAGAATACAGAATGTGATTGCTAAGGAGACAACAAAAAGGAATAAAAGGCATCCAAATCGGCAAGGAAGAAGTCAAACTTCCACTATTTACAGATGACATAATACTCAATGTAGAAATCCTGAAAGACTCCACCAAAAAATAACTAGAACTAATATATGAAATCAGCAATGTGGCAGGATATAAAATCAGTGTGCAAGTATCTGTTGCGTTTCTATACAGCAATGATGTAGCAGCAGAAAAAGAAATGAAGGAATAGATCCCACTTGTAATTGCACCAAAAACAATAAGATACCTAGGAATAAACATAACTACAGAGGCAAAAGATCTGTACTCTGAAAATCATAGGACATTTATGAAAGAAATTGAAGAGGATGCAAAGAAATGGAAAAGCATTCCATGTCCATGGATTGGAAGAACAAACATGGTTAGGATGTATATACTACTAAAGCAATCTACACATTTAATGCAAATCCTATCAAAATACCACCAGCATTTTTCGCAGAGCTAGAATAAACCATCCTAAAATATGTATGGAACTACAAAAGACCTGGAATAGTCAAAGCAATTCTGAAAAAGAAACAAAACAGGAGACATTATAATTCTGGATTTCAAGCTATATTACAAAGCTGTAGTCATCAAAACAATATGGTGCTAGAATGAGAGCAGACACATAGATCAATGGAACACAAGAGAAAACCCAGAAATGAACCCACCACTATATAATCAACTCATCTTTCACAAAGCAGGAAAGAATATCCAATAGAAAAATGCCAATCTCTTCAACAAATAGTGTTGGGAAAACTGTATGGTAACCTGCAGAAGAATGAAACTGGACCACTTTCTTACACCATACACAAAAATAAATTAACAACGGATGAAAGACCTAAATGTAAGATAGGAAACCATCAAAATTCTAGAGGAGAATACATGCGGCAGCCTCTTTGACCTCTCTGTGGGAACTTCTTACTAGACACCTCATCAGAGACACGGGAAACAAAAGCAAAACTGAACTATTGGGACTTCATCAAAATAAAAAGCTTCTGCAAAGCAAAGGAAGCAATCAACAAAACTAAAAGACAACCTAAAGAATGGGAGAAGTTATTTGACATATCTGATATTTCACATATCTGATAAAAAGTTAGTACCCAAAATTTAAAGAACTTATCAAACTCAATACTGCCCTCCCCCCCAAAACAAAAACCCAGTGAAGAAATGAGCAGAATGAAGTGGGAAGAATACATGAACAGATATTTTTCCAAAGAAGGCATATAGATGGCTAACAGACACATGAAAATATACTCTATACCACTCATCATCAGGGGAATACAAATCAAAACCACCATGAGATACCACCTCACACCTGTCAGACTGGCTAAAATCAACAACACAAGAAACAACAGAAGATATTGGCAAAAATGTGGAAAAAGGGGAACCCTCTTGCACTACTGATGAGAATGCGAACTGGTGCAGCCACTTTGGAGAACAGTCAAGAGGTTCCTCAAAAAATGAAAAATGGAACTACCCTACAATCCAGCAATTGCACTATTATGTATTTAATCAAAGGATACAAAAATACAAATTTGAAGTAGAGGCACCCCAATGTTTATAGTAGCATTATCAACAATAGCCAAACTATGAAGAGAGCCCAAATGTTCATCAACTGATGAGTGGATTCCTGGTGTGTGTGTGTGTGTGTGTGTGTGTGCATGTGTGTACACATAAACATAATGGAATATTACTCAGCCATTCAAAAGGATGAAATCTTGCCATTTGCAATGTCGTGAACAGAACTAGAATGTATTATACTAAGCAAAATAAGTCAATCAGAGAAATACAAACACCATATTATTTCACTCATACGTGGAATTTAAGAAACAAAACAGATGAATATATCAGGCAGAGGGAAGAGGACAGAGCAAAACAAACCACAAGAGACTCTTGACCATAGAGAACAAAATGAGGGTTGATGGAAGGAGGAAGGTGGGAAATGGGTTAGGTATGTGATGGTAACGAAAGAGGACACTTATTGTGATGACTACGGGTGTTATATGTAAAGGATGAATTACTGAATCCTATTTCTGAAACTAATATTGCATTTTATGCTAACTAGCTAAAATTTAAATAAAAAATTTTAAAGCATATAATTGCTATCTGCTAGGACAAAGTTGAATAGGTAAAGTCAGAACTGAGGACAAATAATAATGTCCTTGCAAATCTTTCAGTTTTTGAGGTATTTGCATTGCTACATGGAAACTAACCTGGGTGTGATGTGGGATAAGTCAAAGGAGTAAGTACTCAACACTACTTTTACCACCCTCCTCTCTACCTGAATACGGAATTCTGAAAGTCAAAGAAAAGAATTATGTACATGAAGTAACAAAGGTTGAAGAGTCCAGCAGGCCGGAAGTTGAATTGGAAATCAGGATGATCTCATTAGGCATTTGATTCATCTACTGATCAAACATTTGTTCGATCAATGTTTACTTTCTTCAAAGTTGCAACCACAAAATTATATAGAAAAAAATCAGGTAAAAAAAGAACACTGCTAGAATTCAGACTGTAAACTGAAAAGATCTCCTCCCACTAAATATAATGAGGGCTTCTTGGAGAAATGACTGATTCTAGGTCCGAGACTGAAAATGCACAAAATGAACCTGGAATAACTTGTCAGCGCCAAGACTATTAGGATCACATTAGAAGGAGATACAATTCACTGTGAAGAGGGGTTATAACTAGATAAGACAATTTGAGCTTCAAAATGTATTGAATTTATACTGAAAGACTGAAACCCATCAAATGTGCTTAAATACATGAGTTTCTAATAATACTTTGACAATAATCCAATTACTTGCTTTCAGGGGATGAGAGGGAACAAATTAATTATCTGGAAATTTAATCTATAAAATAAGAAAAAACTGAGCATTTAGCTTGTTTGTTTCCACATAAAGTGCTAATTTTATTATTACTTTATTAATTATTAAGTGATAAGGAAATGAGAGAAGCAATTAATATTATACTAATATAACAAATAAAAATACCGTTAATTTTCAATAGACGAGGAAAAATGAAATTTTATGGAAGTACCCCTGGCAATAACTAAAAAAGAAATGTTAAGATTCAATTATCAATTAATTAATGGATCTAGGCATTAAGCATAAAAAGAGAGACAAACTAGAAATAACCAAAATCATGTGTGATCCTACCAAAAATATCAAATCTAACTCTACTTTCTTCCAAGTTGCAGAAAATACAGAGAGTGGTAGAATGTATGAATTGCAAAGTAAGCATATAATCAGCAAATCTAAACATGGAAAATTTTTGATTTAAATGGCTTGTGTTTTCCAACTTGATATGTTGCAAGGAAAAGAAGACAGTGTTTGCAAATTAAAAGGCTTACGAGACACACCAATTTTTAAAAAAAATATGGTACTATTAAACTTAGTTGTCTAGAGGTGCATATTTAGATAATGAAAAAATAATCCTAAAAAGGAAGGATTGTCTTACTTTTTGAGGCTTGTGATTGAGATCTGGCAAGTGGGAAGGGCTTTCAATCTACAGAATATTTAAATTTATAAAACATACAGTATATATAGTATATATAAAATATCTGCCTATCTATAATTTTATAAAACAAAATGGTCTTTTATATTTAGTTGTGTCACATTATTTTTATGTAAGCATTATAACAAATGATTTTTACATCCATAAATATGTATCCAAGAGGTATTTTTAAACATAGGTAGCAATCAATGAAAGGGTTATAACACAATTATTTTAGTGTAATTCAATTCATTTTTAGACAGAGTATATTTATTTTTTTATTTTATAGTTTATTGTCAAGTTGGTTTCCATGTAACACCCAGTGCTCATCCCAACAACTGCCCTCCTCCGTGCCCATCACCCCTTTCCCTGTCCCCCTCCCACACAGTATTTATTTTTAAATATTAGAAACCATGCTATAATGACCAGAGCTAAAAAATTTTATTTCCCTTTCTTTCTTCTATTCTTTCTTTCTTTATGATTTTTGGGCTTAACGATGTGGGGGAAAAAGGACTTAGTATATATTAAAACATTGTTTCTACAGAAATTTTGCGCCAATTTATACTTTATGTTCTCTCCTTTGTTCTGCAATTTGTCGATTACTTATAAACTTTAAGTTTTTCATAATTAAAAAATCATAATTTTTCCTATTTACATATTTAATATAGTCTCATTGTTAAAAAGTTGAAAACAAAGGGAAATTTTAAGTTAAATTTTAAAACCAGATATTTGGTATGGGTTACTGAGACACTTCTATGAACCCTTATTATCACAGAACATTATGACACATGTCAATCTTTGGTTATCTGATGTTCTAAATGATATATGTTCCTGCTATTTGATTATTAGGATAACACTTGATTTAAAAGAAATTACTGTGGAAAGAACACTTACCATGAGATTTATCTTCTTAACAAAATATTAAGAGTACTAAATATTACTGTTGACTACAGGTACCAGGTTATAAATAGTTCCCTAGAGTTTATTCATCTTGCTTTACTGAAACAGTATGCTGGTGTTTCCCCAGCCACTGGCAAACTCTATTCTACTCCTCAATTCTATGAGTTTGACTAATTTAGATACTTCATATAAGTGAAACCATGCAAATTTTCTTTTTGTGAATGGCTTATTTGACTAAGCATAATGTCCTCAAGGTTCATCTATGTGTCACATAATGCAGAATTTCTCTTTTTGAAGGCTCAATAGACTTCCATTGTATTGTATTTTCCATTATATATATTTTCTTTAGTCATTTGACAATGGTCATGGAGATTGTTTCCACATTCAAGCTTGATTTCTATATTCTATTTTGTTAAATTTGTTTTTAAACTTTGCTCATTTTTACACTAAGCATCTCATCTTTATCTTATTGATTTCAAGAATTTCTTATATATTTAGTATCCTTTAACTGCTTTGTAAAACTTCAAAATGATTGGCCTTTAACTTAAAAAAGTTTTCTCCATACTGTCAGGATCTATTTCCATATTACAATTCTTATGTTGTTTTATTAGTTATACTGCTTTTCTCTTAGGTTTGTTACTGGGAATTATTTTTTTAAATTTTTATATTCAAAGATTAAAGGCCTTGTGAATTTATTTTTATGTATGGTGTGAGATGTGAAAAAAAATCCAAAAAAAATCATCCAAGTGAAACTAAAATTCTTCCAAATTTTACATCATTTATAAAATAAACTTTGAGTAGATATAGGAATATTTAGACATTAACAGTGAAATAAATGATAGGTAGAAACATACCAATTGTAGGATAAGTCAAGATCAGAAAAGAATTTTTTTTCTTTTGACACTATGACAATAATAACTTAGCCTCCTGTCAGTTAAATGATGGTATGGTTAACTTGAATAACTTCTTTTCCATTAATTATAGAACAATTTTATCACTTTGCAAGTATGTCCTTAATATGTATCTAAACAACTCAACCATATTAATTCTATCAGTTCTCCCAATAGCCTGGCTAATATATTTTCCATTGATTATTATTTGACTACCTGGTTAAACTGATAAAATTTTTTTTTTTTTTGGTACAGACACAATCAACGACTATGACAATAACAAGTACTTGAGATCCATTTATTATAGAAATCATAATGTTTTATTAATTAACAAAATTCTATAGAATGTGATGCATAACACATAACATATGGATTGGACATCATTATAGATAGTTTCCTCTTCTATATAGCAAAGGCTTATAAAAACAGCTATGAAAGCTAAATATTACTTTTTAAAGTTGAACAACAGATTGTCATTGCATCAATTGTGCTCCTGTTGTAGGTTAGCAAACTGAGTAAAAAATTGAAAATCATTAACTTGCTGTTTTGGCTTCTGTACATTGCTTGGCAAATGTATCTCTCTGTTCACTGTTCTGACTGACTGCATGGTGACCGCTATGCGGCTCTCTGTTGGAATTATCAGAAGGTGCTCACCTCGCCTGTAAATTTGCCTGCTTTTTAAGTGCCAACTTAGATCATAAATTGCACTCCCACCACCTGTTTGAAGCTGACCAGACAAAGCATACGTGTGGGAAGTCATGTATTCACTACCTCACAGACCCTGGAGTGCCTAACTATAATTGGTCATTTCAAGACCCTCTTAAGACAAAGAACTTTAAAACTGATTGGGTCCCACCAAAACTACTGTCTGTTTGTAAAAATGTGACTGGGTATCCTGAAATGCTGTGAACTTTAATTGGTTAACTAAATGATATGCTCAAAAAACCCTTAGAAACCCTATGCTCCAGTCAGGCGGGGCGCTCCCTGGGTCCTTCCACCACTCGGGAGGAGCCATGCAGCCGAACTAAGATAATCTGTAATAAAGCTCTCTAAAACTCTCTGACTGTTGCCTGAGTGAGTTCGATCTCGGTGGGTTACAACACTCTGTTATAAAGGTCTTAAGTATGAAAACTTTTTCTGGCACTTCACACATGTTCTTTAAAAAATTAAAGTTCTCTTCCCCTTCATGGTTCACACAGAAAAAAGCAGATTAAATCTAAGGATCATAGAACTGAAGCTAGGGTTGCTTTATTCAGCATCCTTAATGAATTCCATCTTTGTCACAATTGCATTATGTTTATGACACATCTTTTTTTATGTCTAGTATCAGCACTTTTATTTTTCCATTTTCCAGTAATTTATATAAAATGAGGGAAAATTCAATGAAATATCCAACTAATTGCACAAATCACAAACACTATTATATAGAGAAAAATGATGACACTGCAATAGTGGAAATCTTAGCTCCCTGACAGCATAACTAAGGTACAAAAGTGGAAACTTTCACAAAAACATGGCATAGGAATGACAATATAGAATGTATCAGTATATGAACTGGAAAGCATCAAACATATAATGGGGAAGATTTAGAGATAAAAATTATACTTCAAGTGTGATGGCATATTAAATTTAAGAATATATTAAAAATTAAAATATGTCTTTGAACACTATATAATTATCTATGAATTATTAAACTGTACTTGAGAAAAATAAAATGCATGCATCCTTTCTATCTTAATTTGTCTCCCTTAATCTTCTCAGTCTCAATAAATTACATCATCATTCTTTCAGTCACTCAGACCAAAATCTTTGAAGTTATTTTTAATTCCTCATGCCTCACATCCAATATAATAGTAAACCTAATTGTTTTTATATTAAAAATGTACCCAGAATCTGGCCATGTCTCACCATTTCTGTTGTCACCCTCCTTTGTCCCAACAACTGTTTTCATTTGTATTCATGACAGCTATCAAGCCACCTTTGATTCCCTGACCTTGTTCTTAAATTCCATACCACAAAGGTCCAATGCTGACATAGCAGCTAAAGCTATTCTTCTAGAACGAAAATCACATCTTGTCACTTCTCTGCTTAAAACTTTCCAGTGGATTTCTACTTCTTTCAGAGTAAAGTCCAAATTCTGTGTCTCCCTCTCTGCCCCTCCCCTGCTCGAGCTGTCTCTCTCTCTCTCTCTCTCTCTCTTAAAAATAAATAAAAAACAGTAAATTATCTGTAAATAATATTAAATATAAAATATTATAATTTAAAGTAAATATAATTTAAAGTCCAAATTACTTACAATGGTCCATAATGCTTTATACAGCCCTCTTTCCAACGCCTTTGACCAGATCTCTCACTCACTCCCTTGCTACTGTTCTAGAAGCACTAGCCTCACTGGTAATCCTTGAACAGGCTTGCTAGACATCCAAATATGAACAACCATTTATTCAGCCTGGAGATATCTTTCTTAAGACACATGAATGGCTTGTTTTCTCCCTCTTTTCAAGAACTTTTTAATAGATATTTTTGTCTTTTTTTTTTTTTTTGAAAGACAGAGCACGAGTAGGGGAGGGGCAAAGAGAGAGGAGGAGGAGGGGGAGGAGGAGGGGGAGAAGGAGGGAGAGGGAGGGAGAGAGAGAGAGAGAGAGAGAGAGAGAGAGAGAGAGAGAGAGCGAGCCCCAAGCAGGCTCCACACTGTCAGAACAGTGCCTTGCTCTGGGCTGCAAGACCTGAATTAAGATCACGACCCAGGCTGAAATCAAGAGTCGGATGCTTAAGGCACTAAGCCACTCAGGCGCCCTCTTATTTTCAGGTTTTTATTAAAATATCTACTTTTTAGTTATGCCTCCTAAATCAACCTATTTGAAATAGCAATACTACTTCTCTTGACCCTTCTTCTCGCATGGCATTACCAATATCTAATGTACTTATTTTAATTAAAATTTATGTGGCTTTGGCCTGTTTCCATACAAGACTCTAAGCTTCATTGAAAGCGGGTATTTTCCCAGGTCACCTTCTAGCTTATAGACCTCGGGAGAATATACTCTCTATAAACATTTATGGAATAAATCAAGGATACAATTATTATTACAAATTATTCATTTATGGGGTAATGACCATCAGGCCCTGCAGACACTGTGCTGTCACCTGACCTAGACCTCCGCACAGGTGCTCCCCTGCTCAGCACACCCACTCTCCTGCACCTACATGGCGCACTCTTTCTCCTTACCTGGTGATGCGGAAGCACCTGTGGTCCAGGAAAGCCAGCACATTTCTTTCTCACCCCCAGCGCCGAAGGCACACTTTGTCCTCGGACAGATGGAAATAAACTCCTTGGCCCAAGGCAGAGACACTGGCACCAGCTTTGCGACCTCAACAAACCGGAACTCAAGTTATGCAAATACCCCACTGGACCCCGGAGGCAGGATATCCAGGAGGCCCATCTGCAGAAGCCCCAGGCCAAGCCAACTCGGGCCCTCTCACTCCAAACAAGGGCCGGTGGGATCCCAGTCCCTCAGGTGTTTTCTATTTTCTCTTCCTTGTTCCTTATTCTTTATGATATAAAAGCTTCCGGCCTTCCACCCGTATTGCGGGTCTCTGAAAGAAGACTCTCTGCTTCGGGAAGCGTTTGTAAGATTTGTTTTGCTTTTATCACTGAAATTGTCTTCTTTAATTTTTTTTTTTTTTGAGTTTTGACCACAGTGAGATCCAAGGCTGCCTGCTACCTGGAGGAGTTGCTGCACCGACGACGAGGCACCCACAGCTGAACCCTTTTGAGTTCCTGGTTCTAGCCTTTTCTGAGCGCACCGGGTAAGTCACTGCGGATTCAGCAAGCTAGCGTGCCTGCGGCTCTCAGATCCAAACAAACTTTATTTAAAATTGCGCGTACATTTTGTTCCCAGAAAGGTTCTGGAGCCCTGGAAAGGTTCCGGGGTTTATTGAAATTCTTAGAAAGGTCTGGGTCTCGTAAGTTTCCAGAATTGTTAAAGCATCAGGATAGGAAATATGAATTATTAAATATACATGTTAAATACTTGTACATCGAAAAAAACAAAAGACTGATGAGAGAAACTTAAGACTGAATGCTCTCCATCAGGTTGGGTAAGTATTCTTCTATTCCTAGTTTTGAGGGTTTTTATCAAGAGTGTTTCTTGGATACTGTCAAAAGGTTTTCTGTTTATTTAAGCGATTTTTTGTTTCATTTTTAGTTTGTTATATAGTGAATTACATCAATTGGCTTATGAATGTTAAATAAACTTGCATTTCTGGGGTAAACCTATTTGATTATAATTTATTATTTATATTCTTGGAATTTATTTGCTAAAAGTTTGTATATAGTTTTGCTCTATGTTCGTGAAGGATATTGATCTGGGGTTTGACTGTAATTCATTTGATTGGTTTTGGTGTCAGGTTAATTATGGCCCCATTATATAAGTTGGGAGAGATACTCTCCTCCTAAATTATCTATAAGAGTTTGTGTAGAATTGCTATTAATTCTTCTGCAAATATTTGATAGAATTTGATAGTTAAGCAAACTAGTCAGGGAGTTTTGGGGTTTTTTTGAGGGCTAATATGTTCACTACAAATTCAATTTTCTTAAAAGGTATAGGATTATTCATATTTTTTATGTGAGATGTGGTAGTTGTATCTTAAAGAAATCTGTTTATTTAATCTAAGTTGTTGCGTTTGTTGGCTGAAAACATTAATGAGATCCCCTTTATCACTCCTTTAATATCTGTAGAATCTAGAGCGATGTAACCCCCTCTCATTCCAGGTGTTAATTTGTGTGATTTTTTTTTCTCTTTCTTGATGATTCTGGCTGAAATTTCAACAATTGTATTGATGATTCTAAGAGCCACCATTTGATTTCATTTTTTCTATTATTTTCAATTCCTGTTTCATTGATGTTCACTCTAGTCTATTATTTAACTTATTCTAATTCCTATGACTTTAATTTGATCTTTTCCTTGTATCTTGAGGTGGCAGCTAAAGTCATGAGACCCTTCTTCATTTCTTATATATACATTTAGTGCCATAAAATACCAAGTACTGCTTTAACAATGTTAAAAGATAAACTGAGATATATTAAAATTTTCAAGACTTCATTTGATGGAATGTCTGTTCTATTGAAGCTGCCCCAAACCAAAAATGGTTAGCCACACTCCTCAGGCAGGAGCTAGGGAAAAGCTTTTATCGAGCAGATGCAGAACTAAAGCAAGGAAATTATTTGGTGAGCTATAGCCTCAGTGGTTGGCTTATTTAGGATAGAATAGTTGGCCATTTGTGATTTGATCTTAAGTTTTGAGTTTTCAGATACGAGTGTGTTTAAAGTGCTTTACTCTGGCTTACTTATGTTTGCTAACTAAGGCTACTAAGATGTTAGCGCCACCTCAGCCTATTTATAGAATTACTTTAACAGCTACCACGGTTTTTGGTAAGTCTTGTTTGTTTTAACTTAAGTTCAAAATATTTTGTAAGGTCACTTTTGATTTCTTCTTTGGCCTGTGGATTATTTTGAATTGACTTATTTAGGCTTTAAATGCTTGAGGAATTTCCAGACATCTGTGTATTTGGAGATGTTACTTTTATTTTTATGAAGTTTGAAATATCTTCAGTGTTCCCTAAGGACTTTTCTTTTCCACTTATGCATTATTTAGAAGTTATTTCCATCCTTTGAAATGTGTTGAGATTCATTTTATGAATTGGCATATGGTCTGTCTTGGTTAACACACTGGATTTGACAATTTTCATGCTGCAATTGTAGTTCCTACAGTTGTATAACTATCAATTAAGTCAATGTGTTGATAATGTTTTCCTGATAATTTACATTGTTACCAACTTTTAAAATACACTTGTTCTTTTAAATCCTAAAAGAAGGGTTTAAATACCTCTAACCATGATTGTAAAATTAGTTATTTTCCCTTTAGTTCTCTCAAATTCAGCTTCATATACATATTTACACTTTCATTTGCAGTTACTGTATCTTCCTGGTGAGTTGACCATTTAATGAGCATTACCATGTTTGATGTGTGGGGGTGTTTTTGTTTTTGGTTTTCCTTTCCTAGTGGTTCCTGTCACTTCTGTTATCATCTCTCTTCAGCCTTGAGAACCTCCTTCAAAACCTCTGGTAGTGCAGGTGTGCTAATAAGTTCTTCTGTAATCTTTATTTAGTCTGAAAATATCTATATTTTGCCTTTATTCCTAAAGAGTGTTTTCACAAAATATAAAGTAGTTGATTATTTTTCTCTCAGTATTTTAGAATGTTCTTGGCCTCCATGTTTTCTGATGAGCGGTCAGCAGCCATTCAAGTGATTGTTACTCTGTATGCAATCTGTCATTTTTGTCTGGCTGCTTTTAAGATAATTTCTTTATATTCATTATTTTGTGCGCGCGCGTGTGTGTGTGTGTGTGTGTGTGTGATTTTTTTCTTCATGTGTATCTTGTTCTGAGTTCACTGGGCTTCTTGACACAACGCATTTATATCTGTGTTTTTGAAAACAATTTGGCTTTTATATTTTCATATATTGAAATATATTTTCTATTCATTTTCTCTTTCCACCTTCCACTATTCCTCTTAAACATAAGTTATACATTGTCTTATATTCTCCTAAATTCCTTAGGTTTCCACCACACAGCTTGGAAGTGAGTTCAAACTACGCTCCTCTAAAAGCTGTTTCAAAGGAAAGTCATTCTATACCTTTCATATTTTGACTCTCCTTCCAGAATCTTCCTATTTTGATGTGCACACCAGTGCCCACAGGTTGTTTTAATTTTCTCTAAAGACTCTAGTTATCTGTGGGCAGGCATGAAATAGTGTGTGCTTATTTAGTTTTACTGAAAATAGAAATCTTGTCAAATAATTTTTGAAACATGTGCTAGTGTAATTCATACTGTGGTAGGGTCCTCTCCCTAAAGTGACAATATCCCTGACAACCTTGTAACTTGAGACCCCTGAATCAGACTATATGTTGGTGTGTTACCATATATGGGAGACAAAGAAGTAGAAAATATATAAAAACTATACCACGTGGTGGTCAGGGCTCAGTTCTTCAGCAGGAACGCAGCTGAGTGGTGCAGGCAGGAATAAAGTTGCTTCCTGGAAAGAAAAGCTCAATGTCATGAATCTCTGTGTAAGAATGCTGCTACAATATGGGGAAATATATTTTACTAGAATCACTAAAAATCCCTAAAGAATAAACCCTTGTATCACACTATACAGAACACTTAGCTCAAAATGGGTATTTGTCCTGAAGAGAAATACTAAAATCCTAAAATTTATGTAGAGAAACGAAGCAGATAATCGTATGACGTTAAAGTAGGTAACATTCACTACTAAGAAGCAATGCCATTAAAGAAAATATAATAATATTAGTAGATATGTGGTAGCCAGTCTCCAAGAGGGTCCTGGTCATCCTCTGCTACTTCCTGGTATTCATACTGGTATATAATACCTTTCACATTCTACTAGGGTTGGTATATTGGACCAATAGAGGTGATCAAATGCCATTTTCTGAGATTGAGTTATATCAGATACTGTAGTTTAAATCTCCGTCTCTTAGTTTATTTCTTTCTTGGGTTCCTGCTCTTGCTCTCTCTCTATCCCTCTCCCTTTTTTCAGGAAATTGAGCTGCCTTGCCATAAGCAGCCCTATGAAAGAACCCACGTAGGAGGAACTGGACACAATAACCATGTGAGTTAGGTTGAAAATACATTCTCCAGATCCAGTCAAATCCAACAGCTTTATTGTAATCTCCTGAGAGATCCTGAACCAGAAACAACTGTCTAGCCACTCTTAGGTTACTGATCCTTGCAACTATTTAAGATGATAAGTGTTGTTGATTTAAGCTGCTAAATCGGGAGAAGTCTGTTATGTAACAATAGGTAACTAACAAATGGAGTTTCATGAACAATAACAAATTATGTTCTTTTAGAGACACTGCTGAGAAAATGAGAAGGCAAGCCACAAATTGTGAAAAATGGTTTGCTTTAAGTAGATGTGACAAAAGTCTTTTAACTAGAATATAAAACAGTGTCTTATGACAAAAATCCAATTTTTAGAATGGGTAAAAAACAATTGGACACTACACCAAAGAGATATTCAAATGGTCAGTCAGGACATGAAGCGATACTCACCATCATTAATCTTCAGGAAAGGAAAAGAAAATCACAGTGAGATACCACTCCTCACCCACTGTTATAGCTAAGTTTAAAAGGCTGACAAAACCATATTTTGAATAGGACATGGAACAACTGGAAATGTCTTTTACTGCCAAGGAGAATTTAAATGCTCATACACTTTGGAAAACTCTTTAGTAATTTCTTAAAAAGTTAAACATACACTATAACTAATTTCTCTACTAGGTATTTACCTGAAGTAATTGAAAACACTTGTCTAAAAAAAGACCTATAGGTGAAAGGATTCAGAACTTTCTTCATAAAAGTATTCATACATTAGAAGACTACTCATTAATATAAGGAATACATGATAAGATAAATCTCAAAAACATTTGGACAAAAATCAGATGCAAAAGACTAAATAAATGCAGAAGATTTATATGAAATCCTCAAATATGCAAAATGATCGAATGGCAACAGAAAGCAGATCAGTGATTGCCTGGGGAATAGGGGGATGGGAGGATTGACTACAAAGGACTGTGATGGAATATTTGGGATAATAGGATCATTGAGGTGCCAGCTCCATGGCATGTGTATTTGTGAAAATTCATTGATTGAACTGTATACTTTATATATCTCTTTGTTTTACTGTATATAAATAGTACCTTTATCAAGTTGACTTAGAAGGACAAACTCTTTTTTAAAAAGAGTACAGGAAACTAGACATTTTTATTTCTATTTTTAAAATAGCTTCAAATACCTAAACACTTTTTCTAAAGCTACGTTCTCATTATTAAAGTTATGTTACACGGTCTAGGGCCTTTTTATAGGTTTCTAACATATTTACAAATATTTTTCCACATTTAAGTAAGACATAAAGATAGATAAACCATATTTATTTTTGTAAACACTGTGTGGGGAAGGGGGAAGATGGACAGAAGAGGTGAAAAAAGGAGACTAACAACATAAGAAAAAGAGAAAGAAAATAAGTAGATTGTTCTATGCTCAATTAAGGGTGTATTTTATACGTGCATGCACACACACATGCACATATGTATAAAATGCAGATGGAGAGATCATTTATATTGCATTTGTTTAATTTGCACTTTATATATAAAAATATGAAATAATCGTTCTTGATTTTGACAGTTTACATCGCTAATTCCATACTGTGCTTATTTCACTAAACTTAAGTGTTCTGAGTCTTCAGGTATAAGTAAGTTATAAAATATGAAGGGGGAAAACAATCTTCTAATAACCCTTTAACAATTACACAAACAGGTTCTCAAAAGATAATTTATTGAATCCTTGCTCTTAGTGTTATCATTGTTGTTACATTTGTACCTGCTGCGTAAATCCTTCATATTCTAAAAAAATGGCATTAAATAGAGGTTAGAATAACAAGTGCTGGCTAATTATTTGATTTCAAGTACACCAGATGTATTTCCTGTACACTTCTAATGTGTTCTCCTATTCTCAAGTCACTGGCAAATAAAGGTGGCAATTGGCAAAGACAGCTGTCAAAACATAAAGCGGTTTCTTTTTTCTTTTCTTTTTTTCCATTTTTAAAATTTTAGCTTTAGGTGGAATTTTGTAAACTCATCACATTCTGGTGAATTATTTTCCTATTCTAAGAGCAAGAAAGCAAAAATGGAATTGAAGTTTCCAAAAGTCTCCAGAATCATTGTTGTCATCCATGAAAATTATGAGAAGCTGAGCTATGCGGTGTGTATAAAAGCATTAGTTAGTAGAACTTGAAAAATCAATATTTCAAAATTTCCATTCAAAGTCAAAGTGAATGATTTTATGTCATATTAGTCAGCATTGTTGTAAGTCCTTCAAATATATAGATCCATAAACATTGTCAAGTGAGATACAGGGGAAAAACATATAGTCTGAAAAAGAGATTTTAAAAGACACAGACCCTATATACAACCTTACATTAATATATATTGTACTTTTTCTCTATTTCTAGGATTTCTTTCCTTCTTTCATTTGTCTTTTTTTTTTTCCTCCTATTACCTAGTGGTAGTTCATTTAGCCACTGTTGTAAATTAAAGCTCATATCTTTCATCATTGATGTGAAAGATAAGGGTGACCCACGATAAATAGCCATTAATATGCCATATTTCCCAGATGATTTACTAATACAGTTCTTGCAAACTGCTGATAGGACTAGTCATGCATTTTAGATGTAGATCTTCCTTTGAAATTTTCACGTTGCACAAATGTCATCTAGGAATGGTCTAGCAAATTTCAAAAAAAACAAAAATTCCATGACAGTATTGACCAGTTTTTTTTTAATGTTTGTTTGTTTGTTTGTTTGTTTTGAGAGAGAGAGAGAGAGAGAGACAAAGAATCTGAAGCAGGCTCCGGGTTCTGAGTTGTCAACACAGAGCCACATATGGGGGTCGAACCCATGGACCACGAGATCATGACCTGAGCTGAAGCTGGACGTTTAACCAACTAAGCCACCCAGGCTCCCTGATGGACCAGTATTTTTATATAGATTGTTACTTTGTTCATAACAACATTTTTGTCATAATAGTTATTAATTGAATCTAAACTTCAGAATTCTTTACTTTAAACTCCAACTTCTGCCAGAGTCCAGCTCCAGCAGGTCCAGGGTTACCCTGAAGGATGGATGGTGTTGGCACGAAAGAGATGAGAATCAGTGAAAGGGGATGGAAATGAAAGAGCCTTGAGGTTCTTTCTGATCACCAGGCAGGCATCTCTGCTCTCTAGTTCTGCATCTCAGCACTGCAAGCAGACATCTCTGTACTGACCTGAGAGTCAGCTTTATTTATGGAAAAAATGTATGGGGTACAAAACAGGAGTGGGAATGGCCTTAGACAATGATTCCTGATTGACAAATTCATTGGTATGTACAAATTTCCTGGAACATAGATTGGTAGAAGACTCATGCATAATCTTTATCAATAGTGATTGATTGTAGGTGATTTAGATGCTTATCGTATGGGGAAGGAAGGTGCTCTCAGCATTCAAATACAAGGCAGTGTTTTTAGCATAGTAAAAGCAAAGGTTAGTCCTTTGTGAGCAGGGTTCAATAGCCTGTTTTCTTGAGGGGAAGAAAAACAGGTTTTCTCAGGAAATGTAATATTTGCTTCCATAAACACAAAAGAAGAAATATCTGTAATATCCTTCACAAGATACAGTTCAGAAATGGCTTCCAGCAAACTTCAATGCCTTGACCATGGACAAGACACATATACATTGTAAGCCTCAGTTTCCCTATCTTGAGAGATACTATTAGGACACAGATCATCTATTTGCTAGGAGATAGGAAGTAAATAATAACCTACAGCACCAGGTATAATACCTGGAATAAATCAAGGATCAAAACTATTAACTAGTTTTAGTCTGTTCAGGATGTTATAAGAAAATACCATGAACTGGGTAGCTTGTAAACAATAAACATTTATTTATCATAGTTCTGGAGGCTGGAAATCCAAGATCAGGGTGCCAGCTGGTCAAGTGAGAGCCCTCTTTCCAGTCACAGACTTATTGCTGGAAAGGGCTAAGGAGCTCTTGGAATCTCTTTTAAAGGGGTGGTAATTATACTGAAGAGGTCCCTAGACTCCTGAGCTAATTGCAGAACAATCATAGTGAGTGTGATGATTACAATATGTGAATTGATAGGGAAACACAAACACACCTAGCATTTATATTCTGGTTTTTATTCTTTGTTATGTTGTTATAATGTGTAATATATTATTTAGCAAATCACTTATTATAGAGAACACTTTAAGTAAACAATGGCTGTAGTATTCGGTTCTTATGCCCAGATTTCAATATAGTCCCCAAAAACCAGAGACCACCAGGGAGACCAAGTCACGCATGCAAAAGCAAAGGGCTTTATTATCATTACAGGCTCGAGCTCGGGCTCACAGACTTCACCAGTGCAGTGGATCCATGCTGAGAGCCCCGAACAAAGGCGGGGTAGGGCTTTTATGGGTTTTGGGGAAGAGGGAGTTGCAGGAAATTGTGACACAGGTACAGTGATCCAATCATTATCGCCTAACATCATTGGCGGTAACTTTAACCATACACATTGTCCAGAGTGTTCCTTACTTTTGGTGGGACCCAATCACAATATTTAGAGTATTAACCAATTACAGAGTGGATCCAGGATTCTCACGTAGGGTGTAACTAGCCTTAAGCAATAAGTGATTATCTATAGCTTCTATCTTTAGGTCTGCCCTTAGGAATGTTAAGCATTTTAGCTGGCCGCTTCTGATTGGGTCTTACTAGGGTGATCCCTGGTTGAGCAGTCTATGCCCTTTTATTGTCTAATGATTCTGAGAAACCAGCACCTAGGCCTCCAAGGTCAGAGGGGAAACTTGCAGCCTGTCATGGAGTCAGTTTGATTCAGACCTGCATCCTTACACAGTGGATAGTATATTTCCAAAATGTTCAAGATTAAGTTAATTGACATAATTTCCTAATAAATTTGCCATATAATCCTTAAAACCTTTTTGACAAAACATTCTTAAATCTATCTACAAAATGTAAATAATATTAGAAATTTGACAAAAATATTTTAAAGGTTACAGTAAAAGTACTTTTACTTAGTGAAGTAGAAATTTCTGAATTCAGTGAAATATCAAGTATCTTTACTAATCAGAAACAATAGCTTCTAGAAATGGGAGAAATATGGTTCTAATCTTTATACTACAAAGTGGGGAAAAGTAATTGAAGACAAACTAGTAAGGTGTCATGGAAATAAGCCAGAATAAGAGATATTTAAAGGCAGTTGAGTCACAGTGTCTTCAGGCTACTGATTGTGAAGTAAACAATTCAAAAAAGCCTTTTGAAGTCAGCAGGAATCAAAATCAGGACAAAGTCATTCTATGTTTTGTTCTTTTTTTTCCTACATTTTTATTTGAATCCCTGTTAACATACAGTGTAATATTAGTTTAAAGTGTATGATACAATGATTCCGTACTTCCATATATCAGCTGGTACTCATCCCAGAAGGGTGCTAGTGTGTATTGTAGCCATCTCTCTACCCATCTCCCCTCTGGTAACCATCAGTTTGTTCCCTACAGTTAAGCGTCTGTTTCTTGGTTTACTTTCTTCTTTGATTTTCCAGTTGTTAACTTATTTATTTCTTAAAGTCCACATATGAGTGAAATCATGTGGTATTTGTCTTTCTCTGACTGACTGACTTATCGATTTCTTTATCCATTCATCAGTAGATAGAAACTTGGGCCATTTCCATAATTTGTCTATGTAGATAATGGTTTAATAAACATTAAGGTACATGTATCCCTTTGAATTAATATTTTTTAATTGTTTGGGTAAATACCTAGTAGTGCATTTGCTGGATTGTATGGTGGTTCTATTTTTACCTTTTGGAGGAAACTCCCATACTGTTTTCCAGAGTGGCTGCACCAGTTTGGCTGCACCAGCAGTGTAGGAGTGCTCCCCTTCTCCACATCCTCACCAGCATCTGTTGTTTCTTATTGTTGATTCTAGCCATTATGATAGGTGTGAAGTAATATCTCATTGTAGTTTTGATTTGTATTTCCAAGACGATTTGTGATGTTGAGCATCTTTTCATATGTCTATTGGCCATCTGGATGCCATCTTTGGAAAAATGCCTTCATATATTCTGACCATTTTCTTGGATTATTCATTTTGGGGTGTTGAGTGTTCCAGGTTCTTTATATTTTTGATACTAGCCCTTTATCAAATATGTCATTTACAAATATCTTCTCTCATTCCAAGGGTGCCTTTTAGTTTTGTTGATTGTTTCCATTGCTGTACATAAGCTTTTTATTTTGAAATGTCCCAATAGATTATTTTTGTTTTCTTTGCTACACCCACTGTGAAAGATGTTGCTGCCTATGGTCTCCACCAGGATTTTTGTGGTTTTAAGCCTCACATTTATGTGTTTAATCCATTTTGAATTTATTTTTGTGTGTGATGTCAAAAGGGATCCAGTTTCATTCTTTTGCATGTTGCAGTCCAGTTTTCCCAACACCATTTGTTGAAGAGACTCTCTTCCCCATTGGAGATTCCTTCCAGCTTTGTCAGACATTAATTAACCATATAGTTGTAGGTTCATTTCTGGATTTTCTTTTCTATTCTATTCCATTCCATTCCATTCCATTCCATTCCATTCCATTCCATTCCATTCCATTCCATTCCACTCCACTCCACTCCACTCCACTCCACTCCACTCCATTTCATTCTAGTCTAGCTCCTTTAGGTATAAGGTTAGGTTGTTCATTTGAGATTTTCCTCTTGAGGTAGGCATATGTTGCTATACACTTCTTTCTTAGGACTGCTTTTGCTATATCCCAAAGGTTTGGGCCATTGTGTTTTCATTTTCATTTGTTTTTGTATGTTATTTTTTATTTCTTCTTTGGTTTCCTGGCAGACCCATTCATTGTTAGTACCATGTTTAACCTGCATGTATTTGTGGCCTTTCCAAATTTTTTTTTTTTGTTGATTTCAAAATTTATAGTGTTGCGGTCAGAAAAAATATATAATATGATTTAATTTTTGAGAGACAGAGAGACAGCACGAGCAGGGGAGGGTCAGAGAGAGAAGGAGATACAGAATCTGAGACAGGCTACAGGCTCTGAGCTAGCTGTCAGCACAGAGCCTGACGTGGGGCTCGAACCTACCAACCATGAGATCATGACCTGAGCCAAAGCCGGACGCTTAACCGACTGAACCACCCAGGCGCCCCTATTCATTTTTTTTAATGTGTATCTTTGAGAGAAAGAGACAGAGAGACAGTGTGAGTAGGGGAGGAGCAGAGAGAGGGGGACACAGAATCGGAAGCAGGCTCCAGGCTCTGAGCTGTCATCACAGAGCCTGATGTTCAACCCACAGACCGTGAGATCATGACCTGAGCCAAAGTCGGACACTTAATCAACTGAACCACCCAGGTGCCCATGTATTCTTCATTTCTTAGTGATTCTTTTTTTAACTCTTTTACCTGCAATTCTTTAAATGCATATCAGGTAAGTATAAAATAATAATTGTGCATGCTAATTTTGTGTGAAAATTTCAATGTAAGTAGCACAGAACCCAAAGATTAACTTATACACACAATTAACCAAATTTCCCAGAAATGTTATTATCCTGTGTTTTGTATTTATTAGGGCAGCCGTAAGTATTCACTCTAAGTTCATTAGCTGTAGTAAAATCAATGCCACCTTCCATTCAGAGATTCTCATGATAGTCTATATAGTTAAATTAAAAATCCTTTAAAACTAAAAGACATCCTAAGGAAGAGATGCGATGATGAATGACAAGATATGAACTTCCAAGGGAGGTAGAAGAGTGATCCTCACATCTATTTTCTTCTGAGATCACAAATGAAACATATATGGAAAAATAATCTTCATAATCTCTAATGCAGAGTTTTCATGTATCACAGGATCCATTCCCTTGATGAAACAAGTAAATTAATAAATACATCTTTACCTTAATATCTCAAAGTGAGAGGTATAGCGTTGTTAGACGTTGATTGCAGTAGATGCTATATTGGATGTATCAGACCATAGATTGCTATTTTACTTATTTTTTATTTTTTTATTAATAGTTTATTACCAAGTTGATTTCCATATAACACCCAGTGCTCTTCCCCACAAGTGCCCCTCTCCAGGACCATCACCCGCCTTCCCCTTCCCCCCTCCCTCTTCAGCCCTCAGTTTATTCTCAGCATTCAAAGGTCTCTCATGATTTGCCTCACTCCCTCTCCCCAACTCTTTTCCCCCCTTTTCACCTTCCCATGGTCTCTTGTTAGGTTTTCCTGTTAGACCTATGAGTGTCAGCATATGATAATATAGATTGCTATTTTAGAGTCTCTGATTAAATTGTCCAGGAAATTGTCTTCTAATTTTGACATTGCAATGGAAAATGTGAGGCAAGTCTAATTTTCTTATAGATAGAAATTTTTCAGCCAAAATACCTTTTAACATTTTGTTTTCCTTCATAGATTTTTTTTCTTTTTAATTATCTTTACATTGGATTTCCTTAATATGTTATAAAGTCTTTTCAATCTACTTAATTTGGGAATATTTTAGACTGAGGAGTTTTCTGATGTTTGTTTTTATTCTAGTCACTGTAGTTTCTTTCTCTGGAGTACCACATGTGCAGCAGGTGGCTATTGTTTTCCATCTTCCACATTTACTTAACCTTATGCAAATAATTTATGTTTTGTTTTTCCATTATAATAAGATGGTGGGATTATGTGCACAGCTACTATCTTTTTCATTCTGCATCAATATTTTTCACATCCTCCTTTCACATTTTATCCTCTTCGTTATTAGATTCAATTAGATCACTAGAGCCAATTAAAGTTTATAGCTAAAAAATATACTATTCCTTTTGCATACTCTCTTTACCCCCCTTTCCTTCTCTGCTTAAATTGTGCTCAAAATCTCACCTACTACAGCAAGGTACCCAGGTATTCTGACACTTCTTATTTTAACTTCATAGCAGTTAAACTTGAGTGAGACCTTAATGCTTCCTGACAGTGTTGCCTTTTAATTCACATGTCATTCTCAAAAAAATTAAAACAAAACCCTATTTATAGTTTTTTTAATGTTTCTCAATCAACATTTTATTTTCTCTGTTTTTCTTACTCTCTGCTTATGATCTTATTTTATGCTCATTCAAAGAAATTAGAAGAGAATTCCCATATTAGTGCACCATGACTTCCACAAAAGATCCTGCATTGGTGATTTTTTTCCTGTTGTTATGAATGAATTACCAGTGTATTTCTCAATGGTCAACTCTTCTACCTCTGCACTTGTTCTCATGATATCTTTCCATTAAGATGTTGCTTTTTTTAATGGTCCTCTATTTTCTGAATTGTAGATATTTCCTCTATACCAGCTCAAACATGATCAGCATTTCCTATTAGACAGAAAAATACTACACACACAATACGCAAAACTCCCTAAACTCTACATATGGTTCCATAACAACTTTAAAGAACTGTACCAGTCCATTATCTACTTCCTTTTCACAGTCTAACTTGAACTTACTCCAATCTTGATGCAACCTTTCACTCTGAAAAAACAAACCATGTAAGGTCATCAGTGATTTACAAGTTACCAAATTCAGTGATCAATTCCAGATCCTCATTCTCTTCAACCGATAGACAGTTCAACACTATCTTTCTTAAAACACAGTCTTTACTTGAAATTGAGAATACACATCTTTTTCTTGTTTTTCTAGATTACCATCTATTTTCAGATCAATATTCTTATTGTTCCTAATCTCACCAATCTTTCAATATTGGCATATCTCAGGGATCCATACTTGGGCCTTTCATATCTATATTACATTCCAGGTATCTCATTTAATCCCAGGACTTTAAATATCATTTAAGTGTTATCTAATCCCAACATTTTTTTATTCTCTTTCCTTATACTGTACTGAAAGTTCTATAAGTACATGAACTTTATTTTGTTTTTTTATTATATTTCTACTGCATAGAACGTTGTCTGAATGTAGTTCTTGAACAATTATATGAATGAATAAACAAGTTAGCTCAATGCTACATTCTAAGCAATTGGAAGAAATTAATCTAATGTGCTTTTACTCAGAAGAGATTTTTCTTAGCAACTATCTTTTTGTTCTCCTTGACAGAATACAGACAAGTGCAAAATAACATACATTAACAAACTATTTTCCTTCCTATGACTCAATATAACAATGTAATTGTTTATTACCAATTTATTCCTCCAATTGTTCATTGCATTTTAAAGGACCCCTGAGGTCCCAGAAAGATAGACCATAATGATACAGTTGTGCTAGCAACAATTATAGATCAGATGCCAGTGATTTTTGTTCGTTCCCTCATTGTCTACTCAAGCATTTTCTACTCAGAGACTGTATAAATATTAAGGGAGGGGAGAGTGATGAGAATGGAGTATAGGATACTAGATATCCACAGAAAAAGTGTCTCCACACTAATCTGTGAAATGAGAAAAGATAAAGAATTAAGTGGTGTACAGCTGGGAAAGGCAAACTATTGTTCTTCCATAAAGTATAATTATATGTTTAGAAAATAAATGATGTAAATAGATGTGAAAAATTATTAGGCAATAAGTGTAGTCAGTAATATGTTTGAATTTAAACTACTTAGACAAGCATGTAGAAATGCACTCTATACTAGTAATAAGTAGGAAAGACATTAATTAAAATTAATAGTTGACAACATAATTGACAATGTAAATATATGAATTGCGCAATAATGACTTTTTTGGAATATGAAGAGTACAAAAAAAATCTTTGAGATGACTCTTAGGATAAATAGAAATGCATAATATGTTTTTGGAAATGAGCATTAAATATTTTTAAGTGTCATTTTCCTAAATTAATATTTCAAATAACATAGCTTTATTTTTTGAACTAAGGAAACTTTCTAAAGTTGATAATGAGAAAGAGAAATATCCAAAAATGATTGGAAAATTTATGTAAGAAAGGAGAATTAGGACTTTGGCGAAGGAAGTATTTTGGATGGGTATCAGACAATAAAGCTCTAATGAATAAAATAAGCTATGGGTTCATGAATAGACTGGAAGATCAGTGGAATATAATAGCAAATCCAGAAATAACCCTCCAAACATTAGTTGATCTAATCTATCAAAATCAATGGTGGAAACATGGATTAGTAAAAAGATGATAGTGGGGAAA
This sequence comes from Helogale parvula, assembly GCA_004023845.1. Taxonomy (NCBI): domain Eukaryota; kingdom Metazoa; phylum Chordata; class Mammalia; order Carnivora; family Herpestidae; genus Helogale; species Helogale parvula. Next base: position 57,928 of record PJEM01004067.1, on the reverse strand, counting down.
TTGACTAGCTATTTTAGTTAATCTTGATTCCTATTACATACTCTACTACAAAATTAATCTCATAAGAATCCCATTTAAAAATGTGAAAGTGAAAAAAATAGAAATGTAAAAGTTAATTCAAAAAAGTACCGAGAAATACAATTTTTCTTTTATGACTTCAGCTGGAATAGGCTTTTCTGAGGATGACACAGAATCTAGAAGCCATAAAAACAAATTTCAAAACAGTTTGCTTATATAAAAAATGGAAATTCAAGTAAAACATAAAAAAATCTATAAAATGAAAACAGTGTGAAAAATATTTGTAGTGCATACAGACAAACAGATGATTTAGTTTATGTATAAACAGTCACTTCCATAAGAAATAGAAATACCTTATTGGAAAAAATAGGCAAAATTAGAATTAGCCTGCGTTTAGAAAAAAACTTAAAATAGTCATTCATACATGAAAATATTTGTACTATTAATTTAAAAATGCAAACTAAAACAAAAATGAGAAAACATTTTTTCAAAGTAACACAAAACTCTGGGTTGGTGAAGATGAGGGGAAATGTATATCTTCCTACAGCAGGAGCTCTTGAGCTCACTAACACTAAAGTTATTGCATATATAATGGGGCACCTGGGTGGCTCAGTTGGTTGAGCCTCTGGCTTCAGCTCAGTTCATGATCTCACGGTTTGTAGGGTCGAGCCCTGCATCCGGCTCTGTGCTGACAGCTAGCTCAGAGCCTGGAGCCTGTCTTTGGATTCTGTGTCTCCCTCTCTCTCTCTGATCCTCCCCTGCTCACACTGTCTCTATCTCTCTCCCTCTGAAAAAATAAATAAAAAACATTGAAAAAAGTCATTCATATCTAAAATATTTTGAAAATTAGTGAAAGTAAAGACTACTACATATTTTGAAAGTTTTGGAATATGACAAGGCACTAAATAGAGAAAGATCAAAAGTATTAAGAGTAATTAAACAAATAAAAAGCCATGGTAACAATTTAAGCAGTACATTTATTATTTAAGCACTTATGTGTACTTATGCCATTTTAAATAAATTAAGGTAACAACCAAACAAACATTTTACAGAGAATGAGAAAATTCAGCCTGGTTTGAAGGACCAAAGATACAGTTTTCAGGTTAACAGGCCATTAGAAACATAGAAGACAGGGTAAGTTTAAGCTTAAAAAATGAAATAAACAAAAAAAGTAAGAAATCGTATTTATTAGGTGAATATCTATCAGAAGGAGAGGAATGATAACGAGATTAGAAATATTGGCATAATATTGATAATGATGAATTTCTGGGCTAGTTAAGAAATTTGACATTTATTTTGAATATAATGGGATTCTAGTAAAATGTTTTTAAAAGATCACTCTGAGATCACCTGAAAAATGGATTTGAAATGGAAGAAAGATGAATTATTCTGTTACAGGAAAATGAAGGAGAGAAATGGTATGCTACTGGTAGTGAGGATACAGAATGAAGATGAATTCAGATTTTTAGGAATTGAGATGACTAGGCCTTGGTTGATTGATTGAAATGGGGAAGGGGAAAGTGGTTTCTTAAAGACTCATAAAGATCTCATGAATTCTCACAGGGACTTCTTAAGGATCTCATGAATATTGGAACAATCACCGAGATAGAAAATTTAAGATAAAAGTTGGCAGAGAAGGAATGAAGCTGGGGAAATTATGTAATTAATGATAGATATAATTATACAGAGGATCTTGTGGAACGTCTTGGTACGAGGTGTCCACCAGGCAGATGATACTAGAAGTAGATGCTAGGCTTGTGAACAAATATGAAAGCCCCCAGCCTACAGTAGAATCTAAACGCATGGTAAAGAAATCACTTAAGGAAGGTATATAGAGTGAGAAGAGTAGATGACATTGAACAGAAACTTAGGCCCTACTGCTGCCACTTGAGGTACTGCATGGATGGAAAGAAGCTGGTGGTCCTGGGATGGGGAGGCGCTCTGATAATGGTCGAATGCTTGAGTTGAGTCAATTTCATCTTCTGGGTTTAATTTGCCTCTTTGTTTCTTACTGTTCTTACTAACATTATTATTTTGTGGCAAGTTAGTTTTCTGTCTGCAATAAAACACTTACCCAATAGTGTTATTCAGGAAAGTAAAGGAGAAAGTACATTTGGTATACTCACTAGTATATTCTAAAATTTTAAGCAGTTAATTGGTAGTAACCATGATAACATAAGAAGAAAATGAAGAAAAGATTTGAGAGGTATAAAGAAAGTCAGTTTTAAGGAAACCATGAGAGAACACTATTTACAAGATGTACTTTTCCAGTTTCTTATGGATATTAACACCAGGTTGATGGTGAGAAGAAAAATGGGCTGCATTTTATTTAGCCTCTGTCTCTCAGGAACAGGTTATCTTTGCATTCCAAAGACAGATGATTGCAAAGAAAATGAGGCAGCTCCTAATGAAAGTGATTATGACATTAATAATGAGAACTCTTACATAGGGTAAAATCCTCTCTTCCTTTGTGCAGCCATATATTCTATCTTATTCACAGTATAATCTTTTCAACCACCAAGGGAACATTTGCAAATCGTGGGCAGAAAATGTTAGGGACATTTGTCATAACAGTGCATTATAAAGACGTGATTAACACTTGAAATAATGACATAGTTATGGTTGTTAACAAATATACTAACAGTAGGTGAACCACATTGGAGGAGCTCAACTTTGGCCAAATTAGTAATGCAAAAGAGAGTCTTAGATTTCTAGAGACAGGTGGGAATATTATGTTAGCAGTTTTGCCACTAGTTAATAGGATAGCAAATGCAGTTGCTGTACAAAGGAATTATACATATGTTTTAATTGTGAAATGTAACAAATGATACTATTGAAATGGTTATTGACAATCAGGAAGTGCAAGAGCAATGTGTATTATCTTACTGTAGTGCATTTTTAAGTTTCATGATAAAAATCTATAATTGTAAACATCAGGTACAAAAGAAGAGCAAATAGTAAGAGAATATGAAAAAAAAACTTGTAATTACTATAATTTCAATGTCTACAGAAAGCATTTTTTCTATGGAATACTCAGTGTTCAGTGAGATGCAGCTGAAGAAAAGTTACAGTTCTCTAGTGTTAATAGAGTTTACCATGGATTTTGAAATAAATGATGGACATATTGCTAATATATTTAATTTTAATAAATTTCCAATACTCTACCATTTAGTCATTTAATGAAATTTCCAAAATTTTATTAATTCTTAAGATAATGCTTTAAAAGAACAAAGTTAAAACTTCATTTTTAGACTTATGTTTCTTTATTACTCAAAAGAACAGGAAGAGTTCTGGGAATCACTGACTCAATCTATTTCTGGTAGTTTATTCTAAAGAAATAACCTGAATTGATATATATTTATGTTCAAAAATCTTCACCACAACATTATATACAGCAAAGAAAAAACAGTATTTTTTGAAATTAGAAGCTTTCTGAAAGTACCATGGGTTGTCTTGAATGTCCATTGTGAAGAAATGAAATGTTATGTACACTTTAATACACTGTGTATGCTGGAATAAAATGGGATAATAAAATAATATTTGCAAAAAAATTAAATAATAGAAACCATAACATTAGAATGTTAACCAAAAGGATTTTTAATTATATTCTTTAAGCACTTAATTATATAAATAATACCAGAGCACTTATTAATTACCCATTATATCCTTTATGAATTCCTAATATTAACTTAACTGAATCTTTACAATGATCTATGAGTGGATACCATTATTATTTTATCCCCCAGTGACCCTTTGAGTTTCTATTATTTGTAACATTTTAAAAAGAAGAATCTGAAGCAAAGAAATTTTTGTTCTTTGTCACATAGCTATTAAGGAATGGTCCAGATTTAAAGCCAGACAGTCTGTCCCAGAGTTTGTGCTGTGAACCACTACATTCCATTAGAAATACTTAGTGAAAAGAAGGACTAAGAAAAAATAACCCTACACCTGGAGTATTAACAGCAAGTGTTCATCTCACCTTCTCAGGAGTTTTACGACTTCTTTCCTTATTCTGTGTCCCTGGAGCATTAATCTCTCTATTTCTGCTGATTCATTTTCCATTATCAACCATCTTACTCCATTATCAACGATTTTGTAAAACAAAAATAATAAAAAAACAGTCTATGCAAAAAATATTTGCCTTTTAATTGTCTCTTTCAGCGAAACCCAAAAAGAACTGTGAATGTTTACTCACCTCCTATTTACTCTTCAGCCCCCAGAAGAGTTTGTACTTAGTCAAATTCTAAACCGGAACTAGTTTCCCAGAATTCCCTTCTGTGCCTAATTCCATTTTGCATGAGTTACAGGAAGCATTGTGACTATGACTTAGACAGTGGAAGTTAAATCATGTTCTTTTTTGCTGGGAAGGAAAGGCGGGAATGAGATGCTGCCGTAGCTCAGGCAGGCAGTACTTTATCTGATGGTTCCATGGTTGGGATGGCCACAGCTGGGCCCACAGCAGTTCTAGCTACTGCCCCATTGCCTCCTTTTGTACACTTAGCTCACTGACAAAATCACTAGCTGTTACTGAAGGGGTGTGCACCGTTGAAACTGGAGGCTTGGAGGCAATGGGAGACTAATATCAGTTCTATTCTTTGCTCAGTTCATTCATTCCTGGATAGTCCAGTTTTTCCATTTCCCCATATCACATGAGTGTCAATCTTATCCAAACAGCTGACTGCTCTGCTGACTTCCTGCAACAGCTCCACACAGGGATGGCATGAGTTCCCGCAGTTGTTTACAAACTCCTAAAGTAAATTACTTATTGCTTCTGTTTTCCAGATCAAACTCTAAGTAATAGAAATCCCTCCTAAATGAAAAACAGTCTCAAATACCACTTTTCTCATGACTTTTTTTTTTTTAATTCAGCATATTTTAAACACTCTCTTCTCTTGTTTCCAGTCACATTTTAAGGATTTTCCTCTTGCCATCCAGTTTCACTTATTCTCCTTTGCTGACTTTTCTTTCCCACCCAGTTTCTAAATGTTGGAGTGTTTCAAGACCAAACTGTCATTTCTATCCAAACCACGTCTAAGTGGATTCATGTATCCACTTTTGTATGTTGTTGACACAGCCATTGACAGCTTCTTCTAGATCCTTGAGCTCCAAACCTGTGTGATCCAACTGGCTCCTTGATATTTGGACTTTCTTGTTGAGTTGCACTCTCAAATATAATGTGTGAAAAATAGAACTCTTGATTCTCTCCATTTTCCTCCTCCAACTGGTACCTCGATTACATCTTCTGTATCTCAGCGAATAGCATGGAAGACCCAGTTGATTAAGCCACTTACCCGGAATTTTTCTCAATCATTCCACGTCTTTATAACTTTATGTGTAATTCCATTACATATAGAATACCTTTAAATGAAAACAGAGTAGATGCCTAAAGCTGTTCTTTGAAGTCATTAAACCTGCATATAAATGCCACAAAAATTGATTTTCTAAGAGAATAATTAGGTATATACTGGTAATAAAAGACAAGTTGCTAGTACTTTACTTATAAATGTTTGTTTTTAACGCATATTTAAGCTGAAATAAATAAACACTAAGAAATGCTGTTTAGAGAGAAAAGATATTAGTTTCCACATTAAGTCTTTTGCTTACATATGTATGAGATCTGATATGTCATTTTATCTCTCAAATTAGTTTTTTCATCTTTAAGATGGAGAAAATAATATTTTTTTAGCTAGGTCACTGATGGGTTGTGAAGGTTATGCAAAAACATTTTTATAACCATGGTGTTTAAATGATGAAACTCATGTTTTGTTGTAATGATGCTAAATGAACACTACAGTCTTGTGTCCATCAATGCTGTGTCCTAAAAACACATTTTTATTAATACTTCTAGTTTCCCATGTTAAACACCTGGTTTGGATTCCTGCATATTTCAAGTAGCCCAAAACAATTTTCTAACCCCTCTAGCCCTGTTTTCCTCATCTTTGACAAGATGTCAAGAGATTTGACCACTAGTAAAATACATAGTGGATATAGTTGTATTATTTATATTATGCCCATGTAAAAAAATGCAACTGAGATCACAGAACATGGCCTTTGAATCTATGATAATATATAATGTAATGACTGCCAGTTGAAGCAGGAGAATAGTCACAGTACTTATCGGACATTTCTCCTCAGGAGAAAGCGTAGCCTTGAATGACAGACTACAGGAATAAGCTTTTTTATGTTACCTTCATAAACTCTTTTCATAGCCTGGGCACACTTTCCAATCTCAATACAGCCTTTCTCTCCTAATTGTGTATGAATTTGCCATCATAAAACCTATCTCTACATTTGATGCTCTGATAAAATTCTAATAGCCAAAACAGCGATAATACCAATGAATACATTTCCTTACCACTTGCTCTGTGTTGAGCACTTTATATACATTACTTAATTCATCATAACAAAACTCTATGAAGCAGATGCCATTATCATTCTCATTATACAGGGACAAAACTGAGGCAGACCATTTTGTATGAAGAAATAAGTATAGGCATGAAAGTTGAAGTCCTATTTTTTTTCTTCTTGTATGACTATATATATATATATATATATAGTCACATATATTTTTAGTTATTCCTATACAAGTTATTTTATAATCATTAGAATCACTGAGCTTAAACAGATCATATCATTTTATTATGGTTTCTCTAATACAGACAGAAGAAGAACAGAACAAGGACATCATGGTAGATTTATAAAGAAATAATGTCAAAATGGTTAATGTAATTCACCAGTTCAATAAACTGGATTACATTTTAGTAGGACAAAAGATCAACGAAAGCCTATTTATATTCATTGGCTGAAGGCTGAAACAGCAACCAGGTAATGCTCTTCCTATCTTTAGGCTCATTAGCTGTGGCTATTATATTTGTTGGATACCATAACACCCAGATGTTTCTGGACAGCTCAGCTGATTTTGCCCCCATGGATCGATTAAATAGTAATAGATAGCAGGTGAAAAAAATTCAATCACTAGTCAAGGTTTAAGGGTTATTGTTTTCTTGCTATCTCTGTCTTTGTATTTTTCAAAATGTTGATGTCTTCATAAAACAAGCCTTAAGGACACAGGCCACTTCTTTCAAGGATGAATATGGTACAAGGATTAGGAATACCATTTATTTCTTATTTACATAATGTCCTCATCCATTCACTCTACAGATCTGGTTGATGTGACATTCCCTCTGATTATTCCTTAAGGAAATCCAGTAATAAGGACTCTAATAATATTATTTTCTCATTAACTTGTTGTTTTGTGGTTCTACAACAGTTACTATCTCTTCCCTGAAGAGAATATTGTAGGTGTTCTATAGAAAATGTAAGTAATACTTCTGTCAGAATATTGAATTCTAATATTTTAATCTTTTCTGTCATCTTACTGAATAATAGACACATTATTTGTTTCTCTAATGAAAAACCATACAGATATGTAACTATACCTATATATATTAATAATACTGGAAAGCCAAAATAACATACAGAAGAAATAAAACTAAGGTATATTTTCAAAATACAATTATACCACTGTACCACTGTAATAGTTAATCAACAGTATTACATTCCTTTTTGTTGGTGGTAGTAACTTACATTATTACATTCTTTTTATTAATTATTCAAAGCATAATTGTGGTCTTGATATGTTTTGGAGATAAGGAAAGTCTTTAATAGTATATTTTACCTTATTTGTGTGTGAGGGGACGTGTGTATGTATACTCTTGAAACAGATGGTATTAACTCTATCTTCTCTATATATAATCTCTTTATAGTTCAATCAAAATAAAGACTTATGGTAATCATCTTTATCATGACATTAAGCATTGATGAACTGTTTGATTGCCAATGCCACTCTGGTTGCTACTGAACAATGAGAATTGATTGTAAGTAGCTTACCCCATAGAGTTTACAGGCTGTGGCAGACACCACTCTTTGTATACATATGTCAAAGAAACATAGGGAGTTAGAATAAAAACATTAAATCATGAATAGCTTGTGAACTATCTCCAGAATAGAGCAGTCAAAGACACATGCATGTCAGTACATTTTATAGTCAGGGATCAAGACAGATACATAATTAAGGTGAAGATCAAGGAGAGTCGCTGTGGGAGCTTGATGTCCTGACTAGGTGATGATTTACTAACTTAATTATTTCAGAATCTTCCCAGGAAAACGGGGGTGTCTGCTCTTTAATAGATGTTGCTTTCAGATATGCCACTGGGTTTTTGCTGACATACACAAATAATTATTATCTTATTCAGTTTAAAAATATGTCAGGATATTCGATGATAGGTTCAAGTAAATACCTTTGGATTCCATTTGCTTAATTAGAAAACTTGCATAAATTGCCTTTTTTTTGGTTGTTATTTAGTCTTTCTCAACTCTGGCAGTCAGAGAACCAAGCTTTCTGGACTGATGAATACTGTTATCTCTAAGATAATTTAATGTCAGAAAATTGCAAAAATACAGAGTTAGAAAAATGTGGTACTTTTCATGGGCTTCAACCTAGATTTTTTTTTTTGCAACCTGGATTTTAAAAACAAATAGTATAATGAACTAAATAAAAATGATTAAACATTTTACTTTTGGTTAGATAAGAGAATACAATGGTAAGCTTTTATAAGTTATTTGTATAGATATAAATATCTATATTCTACAAACTTTAGCACAATAAAGATTGCTATTTTTCATTTTAAAATTAGAATATTTAGGAGCTTTACATAATCATATCTTTGTTATGCAAATGCGTGGACAGGAAAAGTGAAAGATCAAAGACTTCTCACTAAAAATGACAGTTTCCTCTAAAGTAGATTAATAATTTACTACCATCTTCATTTCACGCTCTAATTCTACTTGACTTCCTTGTTAGAGCATGTGATGCTATAATTTCCTTATAGCTCTCTCTCTTTCAGCAAACATGTTGTCAAAATAGGGAAGTTTTATTTCAGACCAGTCATTGTAAAAACAAAACCGGAATAACAAGAAAGATTTGGCTCATGTTCAGTTAAATAAACCTACGGCTGTATACAGAACATAGTTATTTTTTATGGACTGTTATTTTCAATACCAGTTGACCATTTCAGTAATCACCTCAACAACATTTGAGGAAACAGTTCCTTCAAAATGACATTTTAAAAGCAAAAAACTTTGTTTTTGTATAAATTGTGTCAGGAATGCAGAGCTGCAGCAATGAGTGGATTAAAGTAGACCAAAATTAATTAGGTTGGCCTATTCATGTAAAATGATTCATTTATTGCTTTGTTCCTAGTAAAGAAAACAATCTTAGCATCACAATAACTGAGAGACACTGACGGGCAGAGTGACTTCATCAGACTGGCCTGTAATTCCAGCCTAGCTTCTCACTCCTTTTATAGTCTTAAGCTATCTTCATAAATGCACCCCTCCTGGTAACCATAGGAACAGCATCCACTGTGATTTCTTGAAGTGGAAGAACAGCTAGTGCTTAAAGACATCTATCAGGAAATATATGAACATAATTACATCCTAATTATTATATATGATATCTCACATTGTATATTAGATGTTAATGTCCTCTGTGCCTGAATGAAGAATTAGATCTGTGACCTTTCCTCCACAGATGATTCTGATGGATGATATTGAAAGCAAATTCTTGAGATTTGGGGTGAAGAAAACTAATGAAGGCAATAAAGCCTTTTAATTTTATTCATGATGGAGCTTGTGAGTTTAAACCTTTATTTTAAAATCCAGTCTTCAGCTGCTTCCAATACATCTGTTGGTGGATGAAAACTCACCTAGTGATTCTTGCTTCTGCAGCTGGGACTCCGTGTCAGAACTCATTGTCAATATCCCTTTGTACCATTTTAAGGAACAGAAAAAAGTTCCTTGGAAATAATGTGCTAGACAAATTTGTTTATAAATACGTGTCTGTTATTATGTAATTTGTTAATATTTAAATTATATTATAATAACTCACTGTATTTTTCTCTTCTCTGTACTTATTCCATACACTAAAATGTCATAGTTGGGGTGCATGAGTGTTTCTGTCAGTTAAGTGTCTGTCTCTTGGGTTTAGGTCAGGTCATGATCTCACAGTTCATGACATCGAGCCCTGCAAAGGGCTCTGCACTGACAGCCCAGAGCCTGCTTGGGATTCTCTCTCCCCCTCTCAAAATAAATAAATAAACCTTTAAAAAAATAAAAAAATAAAATGCCATGCTTTTTTCAAAAAAGAAGATATTAAGTGATAAATTTATAGCTTTAAAGATGTTTACATATAATTGAGTTTTATAGTAGAAAATTCTTCATTACCTCATTATTTAGTTAACTTATGAATTAATATAGTACCAGCGTCCAGCTCTGGCAGGTGCAGGGCTTTCTGAAGGATGGACAGTGTCAGCGAAAGGGAGAGGGATGAGAGAGCCACTAGTTCCTCTCTGATCACCAGGCAGGCATCTATATCTGCACTGACCTGAAAGTCAGCTTCATTTACTGAAAAAATATATGGGGTACAGAAAAGAAGTGGCATTTGCCTTAGACAATGATTTCTGATGACAAATTTGTTTGGCATGTAAAAATTTCCCAGAACATAGATTGGTAGAAGATTCATGCTTAATCTTTATCAATAGTGATTGATGTAGGTGACTTAGATACTTATCATATGAGGAAGGAAGGTATCTTTAGCACTTAAATACAAGACAATATTTTTAGCATAACAAAGGCAAAAATTAGTTCTTTGTAAGCAGAGGTCAATAGCCTGTTTGCTTGAGGGAAAGTATAAGAAAACCAGGTTCTCAGGAAATGCAATCTTTGCTCCCATAAAGGCAAAAGAAGAAATTCCTATAATAAGTTTCCTCACAATATGCAATCTGCATATTTTAGAAGTCACTCCCAATACCAGTCAGCAAGGTGCCTTGGGGGAGTGGGTGCTCAAAAAATAATTGAGTGGGGGGTAGACATTAGTTACCGTCTGAGGGCGGGAGGCCATGCAAAACCCACCTTACCTCACAAGTAGTCATCTCAACTTAGTGAGTTCAGAAATGACTCCCAACAATATAGACCCATTAAGACATTTACCTTTAAGATCAAGAAGTAATTTTTCTTGCTTTTATTACATAACTCTCATAGCATTACTTAGCAGGTTAGTAAAGATTAGCCCAACAATATAAAAAAATCACAGTCTTTACATATTGTCTAACATTATTTTAATTAAAAAATTCCTTTAAAAGTAGGAAAATTTCAAGTGAATTATATTTAATTGATTAGAATTTTAAAAAAGTATATGAAATAGGGCTTCATATTTTGGCAAAAAGATAAAGTCCTATATTTAGTATTCCAACTCTGGTCTTCCACAATGTCCGACGATCAGAGAGCACATTAGCTTTGTACTCTCTGGTATATCCTTGGCTTTGAACTGTTATTTATTGTTAAAAGAGTAAATGCATGCATATGTTTAAATATAGAGCCCCAGATGCCTCTCAAAGAGGCTATAACAATCCATAATCCTCTCCAGAATCTCCTTGCCCCAGAAAAAGCCACCTTAATGTCACTAAGGTCAGGATAGCTGAAATACTAGACTTTGCTCTCCATATTACTGACCAGTCACTGGGACTCAGCTCAGAGTTTGGCTACTTAAGCTCCTGTTACTATGCATAATCTCTATTTCTTACAGATTTTGATATGTCAAGGTCAAGATGTCAGTAACAGTGAAGCTGTCTCAGGAAATTAATCCTAAGCTTAAGCAAGATAGTTCTTGGCAAAACTTGAACTTTAATATCAATATTAAGGTTTTGTTTGTTTGTTTGTTTGTTTTTTCTATATACCTGTGCAGACCTGCCTGGTCAAGTGCACACTTTCCATCTCAAAAAGTATTCATCCTGAAACTAGCAAGAATTTTTAGGTACAGTAACCTGGAAACACTTAGAAACAGTTTAGAACCAACTTATTTCTACCAGTTTCTTCCTATTTACAGGTTGCCCTTATTCCTTCTTTCCCTCTAAATCTTGATTAGGATCCTCTTGATTGCAAAATTTTTAAACCTCTTTTAGAAGTGATTGAAATATAGTTCTGTTTGAGAAATAGAAAATCATGCCCTTCTCCCCAAAGAAGGAACAAAAAATTTGTATCAATAAAGAAGAGGAAGACAATTATTTTATATTTACATCATTATATGCATGCAGACAGTCCAAGAGAGACTGAAAAATATAGACAAAAATCCACATAAATTTATAAAGAAAACAGCATAAAGAACAACTAAAATTTCAGCTATCTCCATGAGAAACAAATGGTTGCTTCGTGTATTAATCTCCTGGACCCCTTGTGAGACACTCCTGGGTGAACTTTTAGGGGTACATGTTTCAAGTTCCAAGAATCAGAAAGCGCACAACCTTATGTTGTAAACTCAAAAGTTTATGCCTATTATGTTACCAAGGACACATCCTAAGGTGTGGTGGGAGAGAAGCTGCCATCTCCCTTCCCTTAATTAAATAAAAGGAAATTTCACTATTTTACAAGTTCTTACCCAACAGAATTGCCTTGGACCCTATATGCAGTTATCTTTCTCCAGCAATCTTCAGTTTACTGCATGTTAACTATGAAAAATATGTAATACAGTAAATAAGTTTCAATTAACCAGATAATTTACTAAAGAAATATTAGTAAAAGTCTTACTGAGAAGCTTGGATTATGAGTTGTTGGGCATGAAGGCTGGATTCCTGAAAGTGTAAGAAATTAGGACATTTGTACGCCAGGTTAAATGTAGTATCCTCGTTTTAGATCTTTTCCTGAAAAATGCAGAAAGACTAAACTATCCTGTCTCTGTGGGAAGCAGAAATAGAACATCTTTAACATGAAAGGTACTGACTGCTACAGAATTGATGACTTTTTAAAAATTTAGATATGGAAAACAGCTGAAATGGATAATATTTATAAAAGTATGCTCTGTCTCCTTAGAATTCCTCATACCCATTCCTAAGTAAATCACCTCAGAGATGAACACTCTTGGGGCGCCTGGGTGGCTCAATCGGTTAAGCGTCCGGCTTCGGCTCAGGTCATGATCTCACGGTTCCTGGGTTCTAGCCCCTTGTCAGGCTCTGTGCTGCTAGCTCAGAGCCTGGAGCCTGCTTCAGATTCTGTGTCTCCCTCTCTCTCTAACCCTTCCCTGCTTGTGCTGTCTCTCTCTGTCTCTCAAAAATAAATAAAAGACATAAAAAAAATTTTTTTTAAGAGATGAGCACTCTTCTGTCCATTTAGACATAATTTTTGTTACAGTAAGAGATTTTGTTAGTATTTTATGGTTCTAATACTACTTTCCATGCAGTATTTCATTTTATTCTTAAAACCCTATGAATTCAGTATTATTAGAATGTCTTATGCGTAATAAAAATAAGGTTTAGAAATATAAATTGACTTGGTCAAGGTTATGTAGGTAGCAAGTGACAAAGTCAAGTTTCTGACACTAATGTCACAGCTCAAAAAGTAAGGCCTGTCATGTCTATAGTTATACTAGTATCCAAGCACATAATAGTGAAGTGTGAATCACGGTCTTTGAACTATAAGAACATATAATACTTTGAGGGATTAGGGAAGGGAAATATCAATACATAAAACATTGCTTAACTATTATGAACTAGAGATTAATACCAAATTGTGTAATGCAAGAGATAAATGCTTTATGGATTTGGAGAAATAAATTATACGTGTTAAAATGTTTAGGTAAATATTCATGATGGAAGTGGAACCTACACTGGACTGTGAATGTCAGTTAAGATTTTGAGAGATGTGGGAAGCCAGAGTCAAGGCACCATTTTATTCGTATCTCATATCTAATTCTTAGAAAATAAAAGCATTGAGTTAATTATCCCAGGTATTCTGGGTAAGAGACTTACACCAAATAAAATCTGAAACCACATAAAAAGTAATTGATACTCGTAGGGCACTGTTCAGCTGGCACAAGTTTATGGGATTTGGTAGGCAAGAGATATCTTGTATAAAATGAAATAACTTTATATTAAGGCTATTTTAAAATAATTAATAAAGTGGTAAATTTAAAAATTAAAAATTAAATTAAAATTAAAAATCCAAGGCACTTGGGTGGTTTAATCAGTTGAGAGCCTGACTTTAGATTTCAGCTCGGGTCATGGATGGTCCCAGGATCATGGGCCCTGCTTAAGATTCTCTCATTCTCTCTCTCTGTCTCTCTCTTTCTCTGTTTCTCTGTCTCTCACCCTCTGCCCCTCTTCCTGCTCATAGGTGGTCTTCTCTAAAATTAAATTAGATTTGATTAAATGAAATTAAAAGTCCATTTTTCTCAATACTCTTTATGCTGGCTGCTTTCTTCTCAATATTCTTTTTCTGGCAGCTTTTTTATTGTTGATTATTGTCCTGGTTTTTGTTACCTTTATTTTTTATTACTTAACAGAAGCTGTTTTTCTAGAACTAAGACTTTAACTCCTTTTCTTGAATTCAGGCCGTATCTGCTTGACTTTATTTCCTTCATTCACATCCCACTTGTCCTCCACTTGCAAAACAAGAAGACCAAAGCACTTCTCAAATAGATTATCATGAGAAATGGCACTTTCAAGACAGCATGAGAGGAGACTTTTACAGATCACAGATAAAAGTGTTGAGCAGAAAGAGGAGCAAATTCAGATAGCCTCTTGGCAGGACTGAGAGTAACTGTCTCCCCCCTTTTTGTCAGAAGTTTTAGCTTCACATTATAATATCTTTAAGTAGCATAAATTCTGAGTACTTTGGTTTACATAAATTTGTTTCAGTGGATTAACCCATGGAGCTTAAGTATTTAAAGTGACATACCTTTGTTTTTCTTTGTCTCAAAACAATTTTAGCTGAAATGACTGGCTAATATCAACATTACAAGTAACATAATGAAAACGTCAATTTTATTTAGTCTAAAAACTAAATACACACTTGATGCAAATTTTAACTATTAAACTAATATATAAAGAGCAGTATTTATAGTATAGTGTTGGATTTTCACCTTTAGGGCTTCTGAATAATAGAGGATCATCACTGGGGTACATAAACAACATGAGCTGTGCCAAACCATGAGAGAATGCATGAGTTTTAATACATTAAATTCACAGGGCTAGGTTAAATCTAAAAAAAAAAAAAAAAAGGTAGTAATCCAAATAAGATTATTCAGTTAGAGAGGGATTTAGAAAACCTACTGTTTAAGCATGATTTTGAACATGAGGTAAAGAGAATGTCTAAGTGAAGAAAGGGTCTAAACAGTTAAAACAAGGCAGCCTAGGGCAGAGACAATAAAATTCATCTTCACTGAACAGTACAAATGTAGCAGAAACTCTGTTAAATTCAGTACTTCTGATTGAATTCAGCAAATTAAGTCAAGGTGAGACAGACCCCAGTTTTGTTTTGCCAATTCTGTTACAACATATTAAAAAATCATGATATATTTAAATTTCTGACTTTGAGAATGTCATTCTTTTTCAGTGTTAAAGTCATGAAATGCAGCACATTCTTCATGAACTAGAAGGATACATTAACAAAGGATAGCCATCAAAAGATTTACATTAGATTACAGAAGTAAATATTTCTGTGTTAGCCAAGCTCAGCCATATATATAAGGAACTATTAGGTGTATGAGAAGTGTGAAAGGATTTTAAAAAATAGCAAAATATTTTTCTTTTTCTTTTTTGTTTTCTTTTTTCACTTTCCAGGAGCCAACAGAAAAATACTACGTGTTGCCACATTATAGTTATAACATTTAATAAGTAATTATAGAAACAAAATACTGAAGCAAGAATATTATTGATGATATCAAGATTACTGAAGTAATGAGCAAGTAACAGAATAATCAATCATATTCATAACAAGTTTCCTACATTTGATGTTAGGAATGAATTGCAAATAGCAAAAATATGCTATTAGCAGAAATTTATTTTTTTAAATATACCAGCGCCCAGGACACATCCAAGATTCATTAAATCGGAGGCTCTGGGGTAGTACTTGGGCACAAGTAATTTTTTTTTAAGTTTTTTATTTATTTTTGAGAGACAGAGAGATAGCGTGCACAGGGGAGGGTCAGAGAGAGAGGGAGATAGAAAATCCGAAGCAGGCTCCAGGCTCTGAGCTAGCTGTCAGCACAGAGCCCGATGAGAAGCTCGAACCCACAAACTGCGAGATCATGACCTGAGCTGAAGCCGGGTGATCAACCGACTGAGCCACCCCCAGGCGTCCCAACAGAAATTTATTTTAAAACTCCTGAAAATAATCTGAAATTAGTGCAAAATTAATTGACATAGTTTAATTAAGTGTATGTTCATTCATTTCTGCTGCATTTCATGTGAATAGTCAATATTCAAACTGATAAACATGCAGTATGCAAATACTGACTAATTCACAGAAGAAAGAAAATTCTTGATTTATTAAACTCTGGTTGAACATGCTAAGTTTTACTTGTTCTCAATAAGTCTAGCATTAGGATCTTCACTCTAATAACCTCAAAGTTTTTCAAAATGAAGGAAAGATATTCTATCAAGTCAAAGACTTACATTGGGGGATAAATAATTCCAAGTTATAGATAACTGTGATATTTTGACTTTTGGGATGAATTTGATGCTTATTATCATCACCATCATCATTCGTACTATGGTTACTTGCTATCAACTTTGTACTTGCAATATACAAAATATTTTGCCTATTTTCACATTTTATTTTGATGGCCAATGTGTTTGAGAAGCTCCTTTGATATCCAATACTTTTCAAATGGTAGGGTGCCTGGGTAGCTCAGTTGGTTAAGCATCTGATTCTTGATTTTTGACTCCGGTCATGATTTCATAGTTCATGGAAGTCCAGCTATGCACTGACAGCGCAGAGCCTGCTTGGGATTCTTTCTCTCTCTTCCTCCCTCTTCTGCCCCCCCAAAATAAAATAAATGAACATTAACTAATTAATTAACTTAAAATGGTGACAGTTTGGTTTGTTTATCCAAACCAAATGTCTATTCTCTATCCTTTTCTACTTAGAATCCACTTAGGAACATCCTATGCAACTATGAGGATCATCTAATTCTTTATTCTGAATTTAATTGCTTCAAAGTTCAGAAATTCACTGAACTTTGAAACCGTTCTTCATCTTCTCTATTTCTTCACACATGCTAGCTCCTTTTTTCTCTGTTAAAGCTGGGGAAGGGCGGAGAAATTTAAGAGGGCATCCATATTCGCAGGTTTGTGGCAGCAACTTCAATTACTATCTGAGTCAAAGTCAACATTCCACAGTCCTGAGAAATGAAAATTACAATGAGGGAGTACAATGAGGGTCGGGGGTTATCTGAGAATGCCTTCCTACTCTTTGCTGCTTTGTGTGTATTGAAGGATAGTAATGACGCTTGAGCAAAATCTATATATTTTTTGAGACTGAAATTTGACACAGGTTTAATTTACTTTCATGTGATTGCTTTAGGCTTTTCTCCATCAGTTCTCATAATTGCCTATAATTGCCCCATTTCATTTTTGCATGTCCAAAAAAGGCATTGTTATTGATAATTATTATATAAATAACAATATAATGGATTTTGGCATAGTGCTTAATAATGTTAAAGCATTTTTACTTGAATTGTTTCTAACTTATTCACTTTTCAGAACAGTTTTTGAAATAGAGATAAATTATTTTCCCTATTTTTGCATGGGGGAAATTGGAAAAGATCACATCATCAGGAAAAGGAAAAATAACTTTCTTATTTTTGTCCTAATAGATTTTCTGTCATTGGTGAAACTTAACACACTGTATGAATAACAATGGACATGAAGTAAATTATCTGTATTAAACATTAATGCATAAATAACTCACAAAACCAGTGAAATTAGACATAAATGAGTCACAAGTCTTGCAAAGTTTATTTCTTAGAACACTTTAACTGTGTATCAATTATTGGGATGTCACAATTTTAATAAACAGTGTGTCATTATTAGAGAAAAGGAACACATATAAAAGTCTATGAAAAACCGTATTTTTGCCCCAAGGATTTAACAGCAAGCTTTGTTTTTATCCTCTCAGTGAGACTTTGCTGAAACGAATTTTTCAGAAGCAATAAGAACAAAGCTTTGTATCTATCATCATGTTGTCATTTCTCCCCTTCTGACTATCTTTGTTCATAGACTTCAAATATTATTGAATTTGTTTATTTTGCTATGTGGTTGAATTACTTGTAACTAGGACCTGGGGATTTCTAATCCTCTTAAGCTAAATTATTTTCCTTCTCAACTATGCACTAATGCACTCATGATTTCTTATTGATAATACATGTTCTCTAATTGGCACTTTTCCTAATACGGTAGGGCTTATCTGGTTTCAGACATCTTCTGCCTTGCTTGTACCTTCCCTCTGGTATGAATTATGAGGGCCATCAACACGTGGCAGAGTGGAAATTTAGGCCAGCTTGCATCACCTTATTTCATATTCTTATTTTTTTCCTGCTGAGAAAAAGGTTTCACCTTACATATATTAATATAATTTATCAACGGCTTATTTGCATCAGGATTAAAGATACTTATAGCATCAGGTATACTCAGTCCATTTCAAACCCAGGTTCACTCACTATTTATATCAGACATTAGCCTACATTTTGCTTTTACACAGAGTGGAAGGGAAATATCAAATGAGTAACATATTTTTGCCTAGATCCACAAAACAATGATTTTTAAAATATAAATTCCTTTTTAAAATATGTGAGCTAGAATAATCTAAATCATTTTTATATTTTATGTACCAAAGGTACTATGCTTTCATGAATTCGGTTTTATTGTATGATGGCCTAATGGCATTTTATCATATATTAAGTTACATCGTACTTTATTACATTCACATATGCATTCTACACCTATGAATCTAATAAAGAAATATATAAATATACTTTTATTATTTTAGAGTGTGTGTGTGTGTGTGTGTGAGTGTGTGTGAGTGGGGGAGAAGGGAAGAGGGAGGGAGAGAGAGAGAGAAAGGACAGAATCTCAAGCAGACTCCACACAGAGCTGGATACTGTGTGGGGGCCGGATCCCAAGACCCTGGGATTATGACCAGAGCTGAAATCAAGAGTCAGATACTCAACTGACTGAGCCACCCAGGTACTTCAGAAATATATACATATATATATATATATATATATATATATATATATATATATATATGTATACATACTTTTAAATGTACATAAATTTAAAACAACAGAGCTCTACCCTATATAAATACTGTTTTTATCAAAGCATATTTTTATAGCCAATATAATCTAATTGACTTTGGCCAAAAAAAGAGAAAATGTTCATCCTTGAGCAAAGCAACTTCCTGTGGAACCAGTTAAAATCATTTGTTCTTGTTATACATGGTAATAAAATGAGTTAACTTGTTCTGATGGATTGCTGTCTACAGTACAAATTATAAAAATAAATGACTTTAGTTTTAAAATAATTAATTATTGGCTCTCACACTTAAACCTGAGTCAGTAATCACAAACCAAATAGTGTATAAGATTCCCATTCCAGATTAATAGATCCTAATCAAATTCTGCCCAACAGAATATAAGCTCTGTGAGGATGGTCTGCTATATCCCAGAACATAGGCTAATCTCTCGTCATATAGGAAATGCTTAATAGGTATTCGGTGAAGGAAGCAAGGAATGGGCTGTTTTTAGTTTTAATGTTCAGAAGACATGTACCATGTGGGAAGCTGCAAAGATTCAGCTGCTTGGCCATTTGCTAGCCGGAAATGTCACTCCCTGAGGGGAGTTACAAAAATAGGCAGGGGAGCGCCATTCCCTGTCAGGAGAAGCCAGAAGAACAAAGATCAGTCGCCTACAGGCAGGGTGGTATCGGCCCTTCAGTGCTGTGCTAAAAACCTTAGTTTGGTTCCTCTTTTACTCCAGCCTTAATCCCTTAACCCTGTTTCCTAGCAACCGACCTAGGTCAGCTGCCTTGTTTTCCCGCCTCGAAACCTTTATAAGATATGGTGTTTTCTCAAAGAAGAAGAGGCTTGATCAGAAACCGTGTGTTGTCTCCACTCTGTGCTTCTCCCTCCTGCCCTATTTCTCTCTCCCTCCCTCAGGAACGAACCCGCAAGGATTTACCGCCCCGCCGTCCAGGGCGGCTAGACCAGACAGGTGCCGCCGCAACGTGGGGTGAGTGAAGGAACACGACAGTACCAGAGACTTCTTCTTGCCATTTGAGAAGCCTTTCCTCCTAAGACTATTCTTATTCTAGCTGACAGTCAAAGCTACCAGGGCAGATCCGACATAAAGGCCTCTAGCTCTTCCTCTCCTGTTATCTGCCTTTTCTGAAACATCTTTCGAGTCCAGGTCATGATCTCAGTTTTACCGTTCATTTCAGGAGTGTTACAATATTTAATGTATCAGACTAAAATTGTTCTAATTCCACATTGATTATTCCTTTTCCCCATGGTAGGCTTGGTAGCATCAGGTCTAGGATATTAATTCAACTATGGGACTATCACCCCTACATTAACTTGAAATTCAGTGCTGGGTCCTCTTTCCACCTGGTCACACTTATATGACGTTTCTGGTCATTCCTTACTAATCTTACTATGATCTTTACATTTTCTGAAACCATTTATTTTGACCCTTCTTTACTCATAACACTGAAAAATATGTTACGCTTCATAGAAATACTGAATAGACTTCATAAAATAAACAGGGAACCCTTACAGAACTATTGTTCTGTTTATACTAGATAATCTAGCATAAGTCTCAGTGACTAATGCATTGTAGTCTCTCACTGAATATTTGTTGAATGCTTGAGTAATTATATAGCAGTCTTTTTCATATATGTATGAATGTTAAGTTAGAGCTAAAAAAAAAAAAAAAAAGCCATACCATCCGCATCGATTTTTTCTGCTTTCTAGAGCATTGTAGCATGTAACCAGTTGATCTAGAGTAGTATGAGATGATTTAAAAAGGAGGATTGTTTTTAAAGGAAGAAATATATTTCTTTTTGACTTCAAAAATGTTTAACTGCTTCATCAGGAGACTATTCCTCATAACTTTAATTCTCTCTGTAGTTTTAGGTCATAGATTCTTTAGAATAAGTATATGATACATTAAGGAAGACCATGTCATTTAGGTCAAAACTGACTCATTTCAAGACTCAAAAGCCAAGAAAAGGAAAACGTAAGCTATGTATTTTCTAAAATAATTCTCCTGAGCCTTGCAGTGGTGTCTACCACTGAATGAAGCCATAACATTAATGAACAGAACACTGTTTCTAAAGACAATTTCAAAAGAAACATTCCATCACTTTTGTCATCAATGTAAGCACCTTCAGAATAAATATTTCTATGATATAAAGTGATAAAACAATATCTGTAAAAATAAATATTCCAGTGTATTTGTCAACAACAACAACAAAAATAGCCACCTTACTCCGTAATCCTTCAAGCTCATTGATCACTATAGCATTTCTCAGAATGGTTGGCATCTAGTACTCTTTATTCAGTTCAAAATTAGTTGTTACATGATGTCTATATTAGTCATGAGAAACATCTCACTTCATAGAAAATATACTTTGTCATTTAAGATAGGAAAAAGCCTAACTTCTAGTTGAAAGTTCTGCATTATTAAGACAGCAGAATTAGACATTTTGGTATCCAGTTAGGTATAGAGAAGCTCATTTTGTAATTAGGGAATTGGAAAAACAAAGCTAAATAAACAGGGTGTGTGTGTATGTGTGTGGAGAGAGAGAGAGAGAAAGCAGGGATATAGTTTCAGATAACTTAAATGAAATTTTAGGATATAGAAACAATGGAACAAGGATATTGAGCTGTTCCATATAATAACCTATATTTTAATATCTTGTGTCAAAGAAGTCTGCACTATTTGCTTCTTTAACAAATTAAGAAAGCATAAACTAGGGGAAAATATTTCTGATAACAAAACTAGTATTGCATTGAATTTATGATGTACAATCCTTGACTCTCTGGGAGGTATTTTTTTCCTTATCTGCCCTTTAGAAAAACCACAGAATTTAACATTATCAGTGATTTGAAAATACATAGAAAATAAATTGTTGTTTCTTTAGGATTTTTCCCCATGTCCCTAGAAGAAACTAGTTTGGAAAATATATTCTCAGCTAATAAGCACTTGAATTTACATCAGACTTTATTTTGGAACTCTCTCTTCAGAAGGAGCAAGGGAACAAAGAAAAATATAATTATAATAGAGTTTAAGAATATCTACACATATTTGAGTACCTGCAGAATAACAGCCCCCTCAAATAGATAGTTGGGGTAATTGAAGACCCACATTGGTTTCTAGCTGCTCACCATGCTGAGATTTGGTGACTACATTACTGTAATGAATATTCTTACAAAACCAACTGAAACTAGGTCACAGCATGCCAGTTGTGAACCATCGTGTTTTTAAGGTTAGTTGAGAAAGAAGACTCTAATTGTTATTGTTAAGAAAAGGCACACTATACTTTTAGCCCTAACTTTCAAACAGATGGCCAAAACAATTCAGCTATTTTTTTAGGCCACACAGCAATGAGTATAGGAAAGAAGGAAAGGCCTTTCAGGAATTAAAAAAAGAATCATTACAACAGTCTTCTTTGTCATTTACTGATTCATAATCCTGTTTTTAGGTTGGCAGGAATAGAAGCAGGGACACAAAATGAGAGTCTGGGTCAGTCACTATGGCGTTCATGCCAAGCATTCATCCTGTTACCTGACTCCAAGAATACGTGGAGCATCCTGCAAACATTCCAAATATGGTCATTTTACCTATTTCACAGTCCATTTATATCTCCTGTTCATAGTGTAAAGCCTAGGTAGAAATTGCAAAAAATGTTCATTTTTTAGCTTTATGTAACCAAATATTTAGAATCTGTTAACTCTTTGAAAATAATGGAACTCTAAGGGGCTCCTTGGGGGCTCAGTCACTTAGGCATCCAACTTCAGTTCAGGTCATGATCTTACCATCCATGATGTAGAGTCCTGCATTGGGTTCTGTAATGACAGCTCAGAGCCTGGAGCCTGCTTTAGATTTTGTGTCTCCCCCTCTCTCTCTGCCCATCCCCAGCTTGCTCTCTGTCTCCCTGTCTCTCTCTCAAATATAAACAATAAAAAATTAAATAAAAATATATAAATAGAACTCTAATCAAGATATTTATATATATATCCACATTTATATATATATCCACATTTGTGTGTGTATATATATATGTGTATATACATATATATCCTACTTGCTTAAGTTTTAATACTTTTATGTAAAGGCACAAATGATAATATATTTATGTCAGTTACTTTAATGGTAACTGAACACTGTGTCACTGCCCTCCAACTGACATTCACATGGATGTAGCACTTGGGAACTTCTAATTTCACTTTCAAAATGTAAAGAGCTTGGAAGTCATCATTCTTATCCTTACAAGAAGGGTTAAAAAACAGATAAATAAAAATTAACAGAAAATCAAAGATTTTCATGGACCTATCACTGTATTGCTGTCATAAGGCAAATCACTAGACTGAAATTTGGAAAGGTAGACAACTAGGCAAATAAAGAGAATCGTAGTAGACACTTGTTTACCTGAGTGTAAGCCACAATTCAGTAGTAACACTGTACTGGTTAATTTTGACAAATTACTGGAGGCTGAGTATGGGTTCGCATAGAAGTGAGAATTCCCTGGGAGATACAGTTTTAGGAGGGTTCCTTAACCTATGTGCTTTTACCTCTGGGAGCCCTGAGTGTTTCTCACAGTAAGAAGAAAATAAAAATCCCCCATGACCTTGGCAGAAGGTGGTAAGGGTAACTATTTTGAAATTTGCTTGGAGCAAATTCTTTCTCCAAAAGAGAAAGTCTTAGCCAGATCATTATTTGACCTGGTGAGAAGAAATTACTCAGCCTCAGCCCTCTTTTCCCTTTCTTCTTATCCAAATAGAGAAAACAGTGGTAAGAAACATTTACGGAGATCAAAGCCCAGGGACTAAGGCCCTCTAATAGACTGATTAATAACTAATAATGTGATACTCGGTACCTTACCACCTTACCACCGCATCAACAGTGAATTACAACTGGACTTGCTGAAAGACAAAACTGACTTTAAGGAGTTCTTCGACCTGAGGAAACTATGGGAGATGAAAAACAATGACACTAAATCAGTTTAAACCTCTAGCTACTACATCTACAGTAAACAGTGAACATATCCCAGCTCCTAGCAAGATTAATGTAAAACTTAATGCTATGTGACTATTATAGTTGGAAACTTCAACACACCTCTTTCAGTAATTGATAGGTTCTTCAGGTAGAAAATCAGCAAGTATATAGTCAAACTGAACAGCAGTACCATTAATCAATTGGATCTAATTGACACTTATAGAATACTTCGTTCAACACCTGCAAAGTACACATTCTTCTCAGGCTCTATGGAGTATTCACAAAGATCAATACCCTTGAACAAATATAGAGAGTAGAACTTGTGCAAAGTATATTCTTAGAGAATAACAGAATTAAACCAAAAATGAAGAACTGGGTAGAAATAGCTGGTAAATTCAGAATACTTAGAGATTATTTTTTATTTTTAAATTTTTTACTGTTTATTTACTTTTGAGAGACAGAGAGAGACAGTGTGAGCAGGAGAGGGTCAGAGAAAGAGGGAGATAGAGAATCCGAAGCAGGCTCCAGGCTCTGAGCTAGCTGTCAGCACAGAGCCTGATGCGGGGCTCGAACCCATGAACTGTGAGATCATGACCTGAGCCAAAACCGGACGCTTAACCGACTGAGCCACCCAGGCGACCCCAGAATACTTAGAGATTAAACAACACACTTCTAAATTACACATGGGTCAAGAAGATATCTCTAGAGATAATCTAATATATATTGAACTAAATGAAAATGACAATATCAAAAATTTTGAGGTACAGTAATAACAGTGCTTAGAGGCAAATTTATAATATGAAATACATATACAATTAAAAATAAAGAAGATCTGAAGTCTTTCTAACTCAATTATGTAAGCTTCCACTAGAGAAAATCATTTAACCCAAAAGGAAGCATAAGAAATATCAGGGCAGAAATCAATGACATTGATGACATAGAAAACAGGATATCAATAGAAAATCAAAAAAACCAAAGGCCATTTCTTGGAAAAAATCAATAAAATATATAAGCCTCTAGCCAGGTTTGAAAATGTTCTAATTTAGAGTTTTAACACAATACAAACCAACTTTGTAGTTACCAAGGTCTGTAATTATTACCTATGCTGTATACATAGCCATCCCAAACAGTAGTGTAAAACAACAACATTCATTTATTGTTATCTTTCGCACTTCTGAAAGTTGACTGGGCTTGACTGTGTTGTTCTTGTTCTTAATTTCTCATGTGATTGTGGTCAGTGAGTGCTAAGTCTAGAGTCATTTCAAAGGCTTTCTCCCTTAAATGTCTAGAAGATGATCTCTGCCACCTGACTCTCACCTGTTACTGTCGGGTGGAACACAGCTGTTACCTGGATTTCATCAAGCAACATCATTGGTTTTTAAGGCAACTATCTGAAAGAGAGCCAGACAGAAGCTTTATCACCTTTTGGGACATAACCTTGAGAATCATGCTCAGTTACTTAGTATTAGTAAGGGTTCAACCAGAGAAACAAGAGTAGGAGATACATGTTGAACGATTTGTCTAACAGAATTGCCTTACATAATTTTAGGAACTAGATAGGCAAGTTTGGAAATGATAAGGCAGGCCATCAGCAAAAGCAAGCTGAAACTCTTGGATATTACTGAAGTGATTGTCTACAGGCAGAACTTCAGGAAGCTGCAGCTGTTCTCATAGACTTCTCAAAAGATTGAGTCAGATTTGCCCAGCTTATCTTGGATAATTTCCTTTTCTTAAAGTAAACTACATTTGGTCTTTAACCTAATTTGCAGAATACCTCGATTAATGTTTGAACAGATAACCTGCCCAAGTTGACACATAAAATTGATCATAATGAGTTATTAAGATCAGCTAATATTTAAGGCAAAGAGAACAATGTCAAAGAATTTGTAGAGTTGTTTAGAATCAATACACATTGGGTTTCAGTAAATTTTATTTAAATATGAAAGGATAATAGGTTATTTCAGTTACATTAAAGTGTTTATGTCTACATATATGCATGCACACACAGACACAGACGCATAATATGTGTGTGTGTGTGTGTGTGTGTGTGTGTGTGTGTGTGGGTATGTGTGTATTGCTGGAGTCCAGCTCCAGCGGGTCCAGGGTTCCCCTGAAGGATGGATGGTTTCAGCACAAAAGAGATGAGAATCAGCAAAGGGGATGGAAATGAGAGAGCCATGAGGTTCTTTCTGATCACTAGGCAGGTATCTCTGCTCTCTAGTCCTGCATCTCAGCAGTGCAAGCAGGCATCTCTGCACTGACCTGAGAGTCAGCTTTATTTATGGAAACAATGTATGGGGTACAAAACAAGAGTGGTAATGGCCTTAGACAATGATTCCTGATTGACAAATTTATTGGTATGTAAAAATTTCCCAGAACATAGATTGGTAGAAGACTCATGCATAATCTTTATCAATAGTGATTAATGTAGGTGGCTAGATGCTTATCACATGGGAAAGGAAGGTATCTTTAGCATTCAAATACAAGGCAATATTTTTAGCATAGCAAAGGCAAGAGTTCTTCTGTGAGCAGGGGTCAATAGCCTGTTTTCTTGAGGGGAAAAAAAAACAGGCTTCTCCAGAAAAGTAATATTTGCTCTTATAATCATAAAAGAAGAAACTCCTAACCTTCCTTCACAAGCTCTGATACCAGTCAGCCAGGCACCTTGAGGGTTGGTGCTCAAGCAAAAATTGAGTGGGTGTAGATACCAGTCACCATCTGACAGCGGAGATCCTGGCTTGTAAACCCGCCTTACTTCAGAAATGGCTTCCAGCAATATATATCTTATAAAATGTTTAATATACTGTCTCTGCATTTATACATAGCAAAAAGACAAGGGTTAGGTCTTGGAATTATGTTTCAATTTTTTTTTACATTTTTATTAATAGGTCTTTCTATAGTTTCCATAGTTGGAGTGAGTGAATGTGTGTGTGTGTGTGTGTTCTGTGATCCATGTAGATTATTAACATCTTTTTTTTTCTGGAGTCCAAACAATTGTCTGTTGAAATGTATAACACTTCAAAAAGCAATATTTATATAACACTATGTAAACATGTGTCCCTGAAACCCAAAATGAGGATATTTTCTTAAGCTACCATGGAGTAAGAAGTGTCCCTTACATGATTACCTCCTGCCCCTTCTTCTAAGATCTCACTCTTCTCCCCCTCTTTCACATTACAGTGTGGATAGGCCAGCCCGCCTTCTCTGTTGTAAAGAGGTAAATGACTAAAGTATAACTGAGGTAATTCAATTCCAGAATTCCAAATTATGGAAATGCTTCTGTATGAAAATGACAGCCACTACTTTATTGACACCCATTTTGAAATCTAAGTTCATGCTGGAAGCCTTTATCAATGAGTCAGCTCATTGATAGGAGGGCACTACTGTCTACAGCCATACCACCCTGAATGCGCCCGATCTTGTCTGATCTCGGAAGCTAAGCAGGGTCGGGCCTGGTTAGTACTTGGGTGGGATAGGAGGGCACTACTATGCAAAACAAGTTAATGAAGCACTTAAGATGAGAATAGAAAGGCAGAGTTGACACTTGCAAATGAGTTTAATCTGCTTGTCCCAAAGATAAGAGTCTTGATATGGCAGCTCTAGGCTACATCACAATAATTCAGAAGGCTTAGAAAACTCCATGCTTGTTTTCAGATCATCAGCAATGTAGCTTGGTGAGAAAGTCCTGTGGCATTGATAGAAACAGATACTTTCCTCTTGTTCTTCTGGTTTTCTTGTTTTTTGTTTTTTTGGGGTTTTTTTTTGGTATCATTTAGGTTTTGCCTAAACATGTACCTGTCACACATAATTTTCCCCTTTTGTCTCTCAAAATGATTATTTTAAAAATAATATTTATAAAAAGGAACCTAAATTCATCCTAGACAGATGAAATAGATTAAAGTTAACAAAATGCTGACTTTATGAGTAATAAATCAGATGGAGCTCAGATAGAGATTATTACTGATACATTTAAGCTGTCTTTCATTGCTGATCATCAGCCTTGGAGACTGTTCTCAGGACTTTAGATCACAAATGGTGAGATTTAGCCAATGACCATGTGTAAAAATGAGAACAGAGCAGTTTTGACCTTAAGCACTCTTAGAGTTCCTTCCACAGAATGCATATCCTACCAAAAGCACATGAAATATAAATCTAAATGCATGATACCTTGTCATGCTTTTGACATTATTCTTAAGCCTTCAAAAAGAACATTTGTTTTTGAACTGTCTTTTCCAGGGACTTTAATACTCATTAAATATTTTTTGTCTTTATTGAAGAGCAGTCCACTGATTTAGGAAATTAAGCTAAAGACCTCCAACCATGTGGCATTACCAGTGACAGCATGTGAGGTTAAATCCTACAACTTAGACTTCCACCTTCTCTTATGAATTGCAAGCATCTGTTGAATGCACAACTGACCAGGAAAGAAGATGAAATCATTTATGTGGGAATTTGTTGAAATATAACTGAGCTATTTCTGATTTTAACTTACTGAAATCTACTTTAAGGGTAGACGATATATACAAACTACTAATAGATTACATAAAAGAGTGTATCTTTAATGTAATCAATCTATATTATGAGAATTCCAGTTTACAAATCATGGAAAAGAAGAGGCTCACTGTATTCTGTGCCAGACCACGTGTCATTGTGGAAACAACAGTGGCAAGTTTTAAGAATGACATGCATTCATGTGAGTTGTTAGAAGTGTCCTTGGTATCATATGGATAAGTAATGGTGTTTTGGGTGCTGTTTCATCTGAAAAAAATATTCTTAGAGTATGCATGACAGCATTTCTCAAATATATAAATATTTGTCATGGAAAAGTGAAATAAGATTCTGTGAAACTGAATAATAGAGCAAAAGCAGGTAAGTAAATATTACAGTGAGGATGGTTTTACTCGATATGCAAAATCACAGTTAGACCTGCCCAACTATAGACAGATCTCCATAGGAATTAATGAAGCTTCTCATTTTACTTTCTACTCACAATTTTTATTAATAAGAACAAAAGAGTCTCACCAGATCACCATTTCATCAACTCTGCATACACTAGCAAAGAATTTAAGTATATCATTTTGGTTTAATAGGAAATGTACTCACAAAAATAACTAAGTTATTTTTAAGTAGAAGCATGTCAGTAGTCATCTTCCTATGATTGGAAATATTGAAAATTGATATTAATTGCTAGTGAACTGATAGAGGGACTTTTTTACTTGATGGAATGCTGAGTTATATCATCTTAGGAATTCTAATGTAATACTAAGATTTTTACAGCCTTAATAAGGATCATTAAAGTAGGATTTAAGAGAGCTGGGCTTTACTATTGCCTTTTCCTCATTTGATCATGGAAAATTACTTAGCCTCTCTGACTTTATTCCTTCTCAAATGAAGGGATCATACCATGTAATTGAATTTCTTTTAATTCTTTACCTCCTCAAGCTTTATTTACATATAAGTATTATTCTTTACTCCCCCGAGATATTATTTACATGTAACATATGTAAGTTTAAAGTGTACAATACAATAATTAGACACATGTATATATTGCAACATGACTATGATAATAAGATTAGTTAACACGTTGATCCCATCACATAATTATGATTTTTGTGTGTGTGATTATAAGATGTATTTCTTTAACAGCTTTCAAGTATACAATACAGTACTGTTAATTATAGTAACCATGCTGTGCATTAGATCCATAAATCGTATTTATACTGTGGCTGCAAGTTTATATCCTTTTGACCGACATCTTCCCATTTCCCCTACCCCCTTGGTCTCCGCAAACACCATTTTACTATTCCTATGAGTTTATTTTAGATTTCACATATAAGTGAGAACATACAATATTTGCCTTTCTCTATCAGACTTATTTCACTTAGAATAATCCTCTCAAGGTTCACCCATGTTGTCACAAAAGACAGAATTGCCTTCTTTTATCATGGCTGAATAATATTTCATTAAACATATTATATACTATATGTAATATATATAACACAAAAATATATTAATATAAGTGTATGTTTATTATACATAATATATAAGACATATGCATCTATATGTATATAATATATATAAAACACATTGTCTTTCTCCATTAATCTGTTGATGGGCACTTGGGTTCTGTCCACCTCTTGGCTATTGTGAATAATGCTGTAATGAACAAGATAGTGCAGACATCTCTCCGAGATAGTGATTTCATTTTCTTTGGATATACACACAGAAGTGAGATAACTGGATCATATGGTAGGCTTTTTTTGGATCATATGGTAGAGTTTTTTGGATTTTTGTTTTTGTTATTGTTGTTGTTTTGGGGTTGTTTTGTTTTGTTGCGGACCTTCCATGTGGTTTTCCATAATGGCTACACCAATTTACATATCTGTCAAAGGTGCACAAGGGTTCTTTTTTCCCCAAAGCCCCACCAACACTCGTTTATCTTTTGGATAATAGTCATTCTAACAGATGTGAGGTGATACCTCAGTGTGGCTTTGATTTGCATTTCCCTGTATATTAACGATAGCATCTTTTCATGTACCTGTTGGCTATTTGTATATCTTCTTTGGAAAAATATCTATTCACTTCCCTTGCCCATTTTTAAAATTCAGACCATTGTTTTTTTCTTTAAGTCTTAAAAAAAGTATTCTATGTGCAAAAATAATGAATGCTATTATATCACCAAGAGAAAAGATTGCCTAATGGATGTGTAGTTGATGATATTCTAATACACATATTATACTCACTGGAGGTCTCTGATGAGGTGGATTTGAGATGAGATTTGAAGAATGGCTAGGATATAAATCTGAAGAGAATTTCATACCAAAAGGCCAGAAAGGACATAGGCAGATTATTGGAAGCCAGCTAATTTGGAGATAGTGACAAACACCCCCAGTGGGGTACTCTGACCAAGCAGAAGGTATGATGTAGCTACGCTACATGACAAAAGTCAGCAAACTAGCATCAGTGGGTAAGTTCTATGCTGTTTTTGCATATAAAATTTTATTGGATTCCAGCCACACCATTTGTTTAGTTATTGTTTGTAGCTGCAATCCAGCTAACAATAGTAAAGTTTTATACTTGTGACAGAGCCCCTATGGCTAGCAAAATCCTAAAATATTCACTACCTACCTGTTTAAGGAAATGTTTGCTGACTTCTGCTATGAGGAATCAGTAGGTGTTCTTAGAAAGGAAAAGTAGAAATACTGCGCCTGTGAGAACTCCCCAAAGGACTTTCTCTGCAGCAGTGATTCCTTGTTCTTTATTAGTGTGAAGAGGAGTCACATGATGGTTGTTAGAATATAAATGACAATACTGGTTCAGTAGAAAAGCAGGAAGATCCTAGTGATTTACAGCAGCAGAATCTCTGTCTGAGGAACAAGAAGGCTGATATGCAATTTATTTAAATGACAGTAATTTGATACCTGCAATATAAGATATTTTGCGTAACGTCAAGTATTATTTCATCTTCAGTGTTTAACAATAAATCTTGCCATGGTTTTAAGGATTTGGAGAATAGTTAACTACATAAGTGACTATGCAATTCCTGGTAGATGGAAGATATATGAGAAAGTTTTCATTTATTTCCCGTACCTCATTTTTTCTTTATTCATCTACTCATTTATTTCTTCTTGGCCAAAGAGGAAATTCACTTCAAAAAGCTACATTGCTGAAAAGTATGTCTAAGGTGTAATTCAACCAAATTAGACAATTCAAAGATAAATCTGTTTCTAACTCATCCCCAATTTTCCCTTGATTTGTGCCTTTTCCCTTTTTTACATGGCAGATGTCTGGATGAGTTTTCAGATTAACTTAACACCTGATGATTAGTTTCATGTGATTGGTGAAAGTATTGCTATCTATAAAAATACCTAGTTTCAGACCCTATGAGCCTGTAAACATAATGATGCCATTACTGTACCAAAGTGATTCTAAAATTGGTTTTTAGGACTTTTGTTATTTAGTGCTGAGATAAAAATTTTCAAACCATTTGGGCTTTCATTGAAATTGCTTGAGAATCATGAGTAAATCTTCCACTAAAAAACTAGAGATAAGTTGAGAAAGCATTGATATGATTTTTATTACCTGGAAATGTGAAGATGACACTTTTTGATGTTGTGGTTCTCGTCCAACTGTTTATTTAAGAGACTTTACATCTCCCCATCTCCTTTGAGTTTGACCTAGAATCAGTCAGATGGAAGTGCCTAACTATTGACTTGTCTTTGATAGGCAATGATTTTCTCAGCCTCTCAACTTCAGTTTTCACATCTATAAAATGAGGCTAATAATCTTTCTCAGCAGCTGGTAAGAGCTTTAAATGGGAGCCTTAGAAAACACACAGTAGGCCCTCTTCTCTTACAAACATTTTCCATGTTGATGTTATAGAATCTGACTAGTATTCCTTATGGCAAATAATCTGTTTGGAATAAAGTTCTGTCACATTATTAAGTATCACATGTTCCAGAACTATTAGGAGAATGGTGACAGTTGCCACCCCCTGGAAGGTGACTGTGAATGATTAATAGCTGCTTCATTTTTAGACAGGTCACTAGTCAGATTGAAATGACATAACACAATGTGTAGACAGGCAAGTACTGATTGAAGAAGGAATCCCTTAATATTGATAAGTGTATCGAGCCAATATTTCTCAAATGAATGAAAATATTAACCTCAAACTGACCCTCAATATAGGAGGCAGAAATGTTATTTTGAACTATTATAAATATATATTATCATGAGAAGTTAAGTCAAAATAAATTCATTTTAGTGGGAAAAAATTGACAAAACATCAAAAGAGACAGAGTTTATATCTTATAGTTCATTAAGAATGCAGTAATATTAAAGGATAAAAAGAAATATTCTATAGATGTAAAATACTATCCAAGTTTTAATGACAGTGTGGGAGAATATACATCTAAGAAGTTGCCACACTGCAGAATTTATATATTTTAATGGTAATTTGTCACAAAATGTGCTTGGTCAGTGAATATACTTGTAGGATTAAAAAAATAAGGCAAAATACTAACTTTTATAGTTATAACTACTTCCAAAACCTGAGTCATACAGAAATAGTCTGTTATCACTGCAGCAGGGAGAGAAGAATAGCCCTTTCTGCACTCTCCTAGATATCCCAGGAATTAAGACTTTTTAAAAAAGTTTTTTTTATTTTTATTTATTTTTGAGAGAGAGACAGAGTGTGAGTGGGAGACACAGAATCCAAATCAGGCTCCAGTCTCTGAGCTGTCAGCACAGAGCCCAACGTGGGGCCCCATCCTAAGAGCACTCAGATCATGACCTGGGTCAAAGTCAGGCACTCAACTGACTAAGCCAGCCACGCGCCCCAGGAATCAAGACCTTAATCATATACTGTCAACTATTGCAAATGTAAACATTTGTGGTTTAATCATTGTGAAATAAGTAAGTTTCGTTTGGATAATTTTATATATTTCTACATATTCTCTCATTTGCACACTGCTTCTCTGCCTTCAACCGAAGACATCTATCTACCTTTCGGGTGCATCTTTTCTGGGGCTTAGATTCCCACCTGAGAATCTCAGGCTAAAACTATATATTCTTTGATGGTATTGATAGAATAAGGATATTGCATTTCTATCATTAGGATCCTTTTTAATTATAATATTTTGCTGATAGATCTCATTCCTCCTATGCTCATTTATTAAAATTGTATAGATCTGGATGATAAGTTAATTATATGTAAAAAGGATTGTTATTTTAACAAGGATTTTTGAACTATTACAATTCTTTAGCAGCATTCTGTATTTTGGATCTGTTGATTTAGTCCTGTTATTCTATTTGCTTGTTATAATGTCACATAATCAGAATGGATATGTACATGTACAAATTTTTAGTGTTTGTGTTTTGAGGGTTTAACTTACAATGGTAAGTGCTCTGACATGACCTATGATATATCAGTTACCGAATCGCTTTCTGGGTAAAAGCATCTTCTATTTGACTTCTGTGAATCGGTACAAAAAAGAGAGTTGAAAAAAAAATTACCATTTCTTAAAACACAAAATATTTAAAGGAAAGCAAAAGCTTTCAGTTAGAGAATTACCAACTGTGTTGTTAGTAAAATTAACAAAATTAAATTTACAGAAACTTTTTAAACTTTAGATGTAATCAGTAAAATGAATAATTCACTGTATACTAGATAATATTAAGCAAGTAATGCTTTTTATTTGTCTAATATTTTCAGGTATATCTTTATATTGGATTTTTTCTATCATAATTTTAAAGTAAAGCCTATTTTAGCAATTTCAGTTAATATTTTTAAAAATATGTATGCATACTGAGATTAAAAAATGATTACTCCATTGTTGGACATCTCGTAAGTAAAATGTTCTAGCTTCTTCTAACTGCAATGGAATCCTACAGTCGGCTCTTTATCTATTCCTTATCTTGAATTCCTGCTTTCCTACTCCCTTCATTAAAACATATTTATATTAATATTATTTAAAAGAGACCTGGGTAAATAAAAATTAAATTCAATTTAGACCAAGTATGATAAGTAATCTAATACACAACACTTAGCTTTACAATTTGTTTTAATTTTATTGAACTCCAAGTTAGTTAACAAACAGCGTAATAATGGTTTCAGGAGGAGAGCTTAGTGATGGATCACTCACATATGACACCAGTGCTTATCCCAACAAGTGCCCTTCTGAATGCCCATCACCCATTTCACCCGTTTCCCCACCCCACACAGTTTTTTTATTTTTAATGTAGATAGCATACTGGCATGAAATAGTATTAAGGAATTCAAAACTTTTCAAAAGTTTGCAATGAATCTCTGCATGTAACTAAGAATGGGAGTAAAAGAGAGAAAGAAAATATCTTCACATGCCTGTAATCTGTGCTGGACCAACCAACCACATAAACCAAATCAAGTCATGAATAAAGTGATCTTGTATAAAATATTAGAACAGTTCGATGGGACATTATGTGACCTTTGAAGGTTACACATCTAGAGACTGCACCAAATAAACCCTGAATCTCCCAATAAATAAACCCAATAAATCTCCTGAAATCATGTCAAGTACTATTACTACCATCCTAAGATACTACTCAGATGTGGAGCTATGTCAAATTCTAATACTTGTGTTTCAATAAAAGAGAGCATTTGGGGAACTTAAATCCATTTCTTAAATGAAAAGAGTGATGTAGGTGTTCTGAAACATCAGATAATAATCAGTAACTTTTCTGTGGTATTGTTACACATTGCAAGTTTATGTTATTAATCTTATTTTAACTATTGTTTGAACTTAGATTATATAAGTGGGATGTCTGCAAAATTAAAATCAACAGTACTTGATAAATTCCAGCTCTCTCCCTGCCAGCAACTCTTTACAGAAAAAAAAAAAACCAAACAAACAAAAACCAGTTTTGCAAGGCTTCTTATGGAAAGGGGACTCGAAAATAAAAGTATTTAAGATGCATATTAAGCAGCCCCCTTCTCTTCCTCTTCTGGAAAGTTCAGGGTTCTGAGCACATGGGTATTTTACTGAAGAAAGCTGGACATCCGATTCACCTACAAATGTTGTTGCTTTAAGACAATATGATATCCTTATCATCCATATTGTTCTTGATACCTCCATGACTAGTGTGAACATAAGGGTCAGGGAGGAGTAGGAGATGTAGACAACCATTCTCTTTTCCAGTGGCATTTAATTTCCAAATGAATGGATTTCCCATAGAATAACACTCCAGGCCTATCTCAGTCCTTTAAAGGAGGAATGAAAGATCAGATTGTTGAGTTAGGGAAGGGGAGCTAGGCTTATATAGCTCACTCTTTTCTTTCTGTCTTCATCTTTTGTATTTTTCTGACTATAGAATACATATTCTTGTGATCGCTTGATAGTGAAGCCTCTAGTCTGGCATTGAGTCCTTTACAGGACTTCCTGTGTCCTGTGCAGGTATACATTGGGATTTGTAACAAATATTATAAAGCTCACCATAGTGACTTTAAAATTACTTCCTGATATTTTCAAACACTCTTTGATGTAGAAGGGAGCCTGTGCCAGTTTAGACCAATAGCGTATAAGGTGAAATAGCATGTGACCCCCATAGGTTCTACAGTGATGAGCTAATGAATGATTATCTTAGCTCTTTTATTGAAGACCCAGAAATTAACAACTGTTGCAGGTATTAAAGTTACAGGGTGATAGAACCTGAAAATACCTGCACCCAAGAACCTTTTTTAAAAAGATTTATTTATTTATTTATTTATTTATTTAGAGAGAAAAAACACAAGTAGAGGCAGAGAGAGAGAATCCCAAGCAGGCTTCACACTAGATGCAGAGCTTGAACCCACGAACTTTGAGATCATGACCTGAGCAGAAGTCAGACGCTTAACTAACTGAGCCACGTAGGCACCCCTAGAACAAATCTTCTGCCCACATCAACCCATCTGGGGTATTTTTGTTGTTGTTTATTTACTTTTTTGTTTTTAATACTCTAGGTGGGATCCTGATGTATGTTTAAACTATGAAGTTACACAAGGTTGTGGGCTTAGAAACTCTGACTATTTCATTTAGTGCTCTTTGGTTGCCATCTTGAAATTAATATTTTTTGTACAAAGTGTCCCACATTTTTACTTTGCACTGGGCTCTGCAAAATGTGTAGCCAATTATGACTCCAGCAAAACTAATTAGTTCTAATTAGGAACTAATGGCTCACAATACCATCTACTCCTAACTAGAATATGAGAAATAATAATATATTTCAAGATACTACTGTTTAGACACTAAATGTATATGCTGAACTTCTAGGAGCAATGCAAGTAGGAGACCTACCCAGCCAGCCAAAAGAAATATTCCATTGGAAATCCAGCATAGGTGGGGAACACAGATCCTTATACAGTTGCTATTAAACTAGGAGAAGATGAAGACAAAGAAATAGAAGAGGAGAAGGAAAGGGAGGAGGAGGAGCAAGAGGGGGAAGGAGAAGGGGAAAGGAAAATTGGAAAGAGAGAAAGAAAAGGAAATTTATTTGTTGTTTTCTGATTCGCTTGCCAGAGAGGGCACTTGACCTCCGCCCTGTTCCACCTCCAAGTATTATGTGGAAACCTACTTGGTGGAATATTGTCACTTTCCGAAAGGTAGCTTCAAGAGTGTGGGAAATGAAATTTTACATTTCCATCCTCTAGGTTAGAGGAAGAGATGCTCATTGAGCCAATCTACAACACTTTGCATAGACAAGATTGATCCAATTCTGGGATTCAGATTTAGGAAGTCATCTTAGAGCTGCATCTTGTAGAAGAACGCTATCTCAAAAGTGGCGTTTTTTCCTCTTATAGTTTAACTCCATACTAGATTTTTCTCCTCAATTCCAGATCCCTATATTTAAATATTCACTAGAAACTTCCACTTGATATCTGGTAGACACCTCAAACTCCACCTGAGCAGAGCCTGTTGTGTCCTCTCCTAATATCTCTTCTATAGTTGTTCCCTTACTCCACGATTGGGACCACAATGACCTTGGTTACTACAGTCAAAAACTCTGGAATCATTTTTTCCAACCCAATATCAAATCAATGACGATGCCTTGCAGACAATGACTTAAACATTATTATATACCTAATTATTTTGTTTTCTCCAATATCACCAGAACTGATTGATATCTCTATGCCCGGTGGTTTTTTTTCCCCAAAATTGTATCCATATAAAATCTCTGTAAAAGGATCTTTAAAACATACAAACAAAATTACAACTCTGGTCATAATACTCCCTTGCTTAACCATTTCTCAATTATAAAACAAACTTTTGCTTTGAGGATACATCCATCTTCTTAATATGCTGCATGAGAATCTTCGTCTTCTAGCTCTTACTTTCCTCTCTATCCTCACACTCTTTTATACCCCGTCTTGTACTTTTATATTCCATCCATATTAAGCTTCTTTTTCTAGCCTACAGGCTGCCTCTCTACGTGTCATTCCTTTACATGCAATGTTCTCCTCCCTATGCTCCAAATTTTGGCTCCTTCATATTTCTAGATAAGGACATGGCTTAAAATTACTTCTGAGACATTTTTCTCACTGCCTTTTTCCCCCAGCCCTAGATTATTATGCCCTATTTTCTGATCTCCTTGCATTCTGTGTTTCCTACATTAACTGTGGTAATTATGTGTGTAATTGTCTATATCCTCTGAAAAACTATACACTCTATGAAGTCTGACGCTCTGATTACTTTGTGTATTAATGCATCTCCATGCCTGACAAACTTTCTCATGCATGATATGCTGTCAACAATTTTATGGCAAATAGACAGAATAGATAAGGGATACATATATAAATGATTAATGAAGGACAAATTTATGGTATCCATCCCATAAGGTTTCATCACGTTTTATACTTCTCTCACAATTTGTAGTCTTGTGAAATATCCATATTCTAGCTCAGATTTTGGACTGCCTCTCAATAGCTGTTATTTCTCTTACACCCATACTTAATATACACACATACACAAATATAAACACACACACACACATGTAAATGTACTACTGTCTTTGTACACACTCTCTCTGAAATGATAGCTCAATCCATCCTAGAAATGAAACTCTTCTTTTTTTTTTTTCCTACTCTCTGGCACCAGTGGAGCTACATACAGAGAAAAGTAAGAATGATCAGGAGGGGAAAGAGTATATGTCTGAACATTAGTTATGCCAAACTCTAGTGTTCCCACCCTGCTTTGTATTTTATGTCTCTCCTAAATTTAGACCTTGGACTTCAAAGAGATGTCATTATGAATTAAATTTATGTGATTGCCCTCAAGAAGTCCATTATTGGCACAATCTGCTCATTTTAGGAATGAGCTGTAATATTGCAAACACATTTTGAGCACAATCCCTGGCTTGAACCCTATGTAGAAAACTCTACTACTATTCTTGCCACATAACCTAATAAAGACCTCTATAAATTTTTCAACTCTTTAATATTTCATTCATATAGTCAATTGAATACCAAACATATTCTCTCATTTTCATATATAGTGCTCCTTTTGGCCAAAAAAACCTTTCTCTTGTTGTTATTATTGTTGTTGATGATGAATGATGCCGGCATGTTCTTCACTTGCTTAGATATTTTCTCTTCCTGCTTCAGCTTGCTAAATATACCTTTCTTGGCTTCTGTACCCTTTCATGTTAGGAGTATCCCTTATTCATGGTGATAATTAGATTTATGTCACTGTATTTCTTATGGGCATCTGATTAATGTCTGTCTCAGATTCTATGAAACAAGGGCCCTTTCTCTTCATATTCATAATCGCAATTCCAGCACCTACCATATTAATTTGCACGTAAGAGGCTATTGATACATGGTTTAGAATAAATAAATGCTTCCCAATTCTTCAGTCATAGTCTGAAGTCATAGTCAAGTTAACTATGTAAAAATTATTGTTATATATTAAATACAGGGACAGAAATAAGAAAGTGAAAGAAGGCTGAGAAGGGAAACTACCATTTATTACGCCTCCTGCTTTATAACCTTCTACTAAAATTCTCACTATAAACCCCGCACTCTCGCCATTCTATTATTTTCACTTTACATCTGAGAGACATGTGATGAAGAGTTTAAGTAATTGTTTCATTTCCCTGACCTGGCAAGTGCTGAGGCCAGAATGTAGAAGCAGATCTGATCATCTCCAAGCCCACGCTACCTCCACTCTTCCATGACTGAACTACTTGTAGCTTCGTGACCTCATGTTGCCTCTGAGCTCTTGTGCAGCCTGGGTGCTGGTCTTTCGTCTGAAGAATGAGTTATGTTGAAATTGTGAGTTTAAACCTATCTTAGACTCACATCGTCTTAATTGCCTTTTCTCTCTTTCCTATAAGTGCAGCCACAATTTAAATGCTTCTGCAATTGTTGATTACTGCATTTACACTATGCCAGATGTTATCTTGTTTGAATTGTGCCCACACACTGCAGGTGCAAAATGGAGGCCGCAATTGAGAAAATTTGGACTTAAGTATCTCTGTATTTTCATTTAATTTATATGCTCGGCCATATAAATCATTTTCTTCTGATTTTTTTTCAGCTTTCTCTTTGCCTAGCAGGCTTATTTTATATTACTTTAAAAGTTTTTAGAAGTCAGATTACTACATTGTATTTTATAGAATAAAAATATCCTCATCTTTGAGGTTACTTTGCATTTCCCCAGACTACAAAAAGAGTACCCTTGCACGTTTTTATTTGTACAACTAGAGTAAACCAGGCATGCTTTCCACAGAGCAGAGCACTCCATGGGATATGGCCATCAAATATCACAAGCATATAAGCAAATGGATCTGTATAATCCCACACTTACTCTTCTGTGAGTAATCTAAGTAATCTAAATCCCTATTGAAAGAAATGAGTCCCTTTACATTGCCTCTTATTTTTTTTAATGTGTTCTCTGTTTACTCTCCTATGCTATCATGTCCAAAAAATATAAAACTTGTTACTTTGTTGCATTCAGGGTGGTGATTCTATTGGCTGCTATACCTAAACTAGTGAGGAAACACTCTGATATTTCCATAAATATGCTCATTTTAGGATGCATTTTAGGTCAGTACTATAGCATCTGAGCAGCTACTGTATTTCATTAAATCTAAGACATAGTCAATTTTAAGATACACTATGACATTAATTACCATTAAAACAATAAAAGAACATGGCCAATTAAAACTTTTTAAATTTTGTCCTAATGGAAAAATATCTTTTTGTCTTATTTTAGACTTTTGGGTCATACACCACTTGTATATACATTAAAAAGTAAATATAAGAAAAAATTTTTGATAAATAATTTGAATAGGATATTCCTAAAAATTTTTCATTCAGAGTATGGCTCTTTTGAGTCTCAGAATTGTCAGTTTCTGTATTTTGTCTCAGAATAACATCCCCTGTGACATCAGAAGTATCGGTGATAAACTTTTAGATTCCTCTAAAAAGTTCTTAACTTTAACTCCAAGATATTTTTCCATACCAGTTATTTATGGTCTGCAGACCTGATTTTGTTTCGCTATTGAACTTTTCCAGAAGAATGCACAGAATATTTTTTTAGGCAACAATGAGAAGTCATATTTTCTTATCAGGAGGTTCTGAAATACCCTGTTGGTTTGAAAATGGAAGAGTGATGGTTGTCCAGTCATGGCACCAGAAATAACAGTCAGGATTCCCCATGCCCAGGCAATCTTCTGCTTGGTCTATGACAATTTTTTTTAATGTATGTTTATTTTTGAGACAGAGACAGAGCATGAGCAGGGAAGAGGTAGAGACAGAGGAAGACACAGAATCTGAAGCAGGCTCCAGGCTCTGAGCAGTCAGCATAGAGCCTGACATGGGGCTCAGACTCATGAGCTGCAAGATCATGACCTGAGCTGAAGTCAGACACTCAACTGATTGAGCCAACCAGGCGCCCCGGCCTATGAAAATTTTAAGGTATATCAACATTTCAAAGAACTTACATTATAAATACATACGTATATACATACATAAAAAGCTGCTTCTAAAATAAACTGAAGGTAACCCTGTAGCAACCTATATTGGCTAGTACAGCCAATAGTGGCAAAAATGGTTTTGTTAAATATCTGTTACCATACTTCTACTATACGAATGCAAGGTTCACTTATGCAATTCATTAGCATACTATAGATTTTCTCTCTGGTGATTTTAGGCTTCACCATTGTGTTCCTGTTTCTTCGGAATCTGTCACTTTGTCCCCTCATCATGCTTTCCTCATATCATGCTTTAATGTATTTAAATATTTGGAAAAATAGCTACTAAATACTGCCCTGCAACAGAAAGCATTATGTTTTATGGGCACTAATCTATTATGAACAAGCCACGTTGATAGGGGCTTTATATCTACTTTTGCATTTAAAACCTAGGAACAATTCAAGATTTATATTGCCATTTTATTTTTTTAATGTTTATTTAGTTTTGAAAGAGAGAGAGAGAGAGAGAGAGAGAGAGAGAAAGAAAGTACAGGGGAGGTGCAGAGAGAGAGGGAGACACAGAATCTGAAGCAGGCTCCAGGCTCCAAGCTGTCATCACAGAGCCTGATGTGGCACTCGAACACACGAACTGTGAGATTTTGACCAGAGCCAAAGTCGGATGCTCAACCGACTGAGCCACCCAAGGTACCTTTATTGCCATTTTTAAAATGATGTTACAGGAAGTTGATTTTGTTATATGATTTAACCAAGGTAATCTGTAGTAGAGCTGGCATGTTGTAATTTAAATTTTAGCTATCTTTGTAACATCTCCCCTTCTTATTCTAACTTTTAATTCCATGTAAGTTGGACAACATGTATTAGTTTCCTTTTCTTTTATTTTTCATGCTATTATCTCCATTTAGGAAATCATCATCACTACCATCTCATTTTTATGCTTATTACAACAAAAATCACACTTGATGTTTTATTTATTTTAGGATATATATATGTGTGTGTATATATATGTGTGTGTATGTATGTATATGTGTGTGTGTGTGTGTGTGTATATATATATATATATAAAGATTTTACACACACACACACATGTATATACCCCCTGGACTTATTCTATGATCATTCCAAGCACATCCTGCTTCATAAAGTTCCTTGAGATTCTGATTGACCAAGTTTCTTAAAGATAGCTAGGATTTAAAGCTTGTATGGGAATAGACAATGAAATGAAGGCCCAAGATCAGAGACTGCAAATTTGGGGCACTGATGTTTTCTTAGCAGAGTAAAGTGGTACATGGAAGCAGCAGCTACTGTACCAGAGGAAAGAAGGGAAGACCCCACCCAGTATAATACTGCATCTGACCATCATAATGTTAAAAACTGACTTTTAGCTAAGTCCTATATCCGCAAGAAAAGATAGCATTAGAATTATACAGACCCATGCTGTCATGAAGTTGATTGAGGTAGAATATTTTAAAATGTAAGATTAAGGGTGCCTGGGTGACTCAGGTTAGGTCAGTTAAGCCGACTTCAGTTCAGGTCATGATCTCACAGTTCATGAGTTTGAGTCCTGCGTTGGGCAGTGTGCTGAC
This sequence comes from Helogale parvula, assembly GCA_004023845.1. Lineage (NCBI taxonomy): Eukaryota > Metazoa > Chordata > Mammalia > Carnivora > Herpestidae > Helogale > Helogale parvula. The sequence goes on along the minus strand of PJEM01004067.1, from coordinate 14,773 downwards.
AGCTTGGAGCCTGCTTTGGATTCTGTGTCTCCCTGTCTCTGCCCCTCCCCTGCTCATGCTCTGTGTCTCTTGTCTCTTTCAAAAGTAAATAAACATTAGAAAAAATAATTTTGAAATGTAAGATAAAAGGGACTGTGTGCCCAGGTGTATTATGATATATAGCTGGAAATGTGTGCACAAATTTGTATTCAAAACTTAAAATTTATGAGCCAGAGATTAGTCAGCTTAAGCAAGAAAGCTCACCTTATCTGATCATGAATGTGGGGGATGGGACATTATCTGAGACTGCATCCTCTACATGAACCTTGCAAGTCCAATTCTCTTCAGTTTACTATAGGGCCTGTGGCATATTTTCCTAGTAAATTGCCTGAGAATATTGCTGTACCCAAGTCTTAATTATGTAGAACTTTCTCATTTTAGCTGTGGAAGATAGAGGAAACTGAACTAAAGCAAAACTGAGCCAGGACTCTGCAGAGTGGTAGTTCTGCAATCTCAATACCTTCTAGCTACTGTTTTGCTGTTATTTTTTTTTTTCATTATTCTAAAAGTTAACTAGAAAAAAATCTAGTTAATTGAGGGTTTCTTTACTTAAGGTTTCATTGCATGCAAATAATGGTACAATAAGAATATACAAATTAGCTCAGCAAATAGAAAACTTCACTTATTTTCTGCCTCATTGAAGGACAGAATTATCAAGTAAGGTCCCTGGGGATCAGAATATGCATTGGTATTATTCAACATATTCATTAAGCAGTCAGTGGAAAATGTAAACGAGCGCACATCCAAATCTGTGATAATAAAATGCTAGCAGCTAGAGATAATAAATTAGCTTGATCAAAAATACAGATGGATCTGGACAGCTGGGGAAATTATTCACATGAGAAAGAGATGAGTTTTAATGGAAAGAATAGTATAATAATGCATTTGAAGAAGAATAGTACACAGTAGAAAAAAATAAACTAATAAGATACATATGAAGTAGATATGGAGAACACTATTTTAGTGTATTTGTTGATAAACTGAACAGTGGTACAATGGTGAAGGTTAATTGTATTCTAATTTCCCTATGTTGAACAACTGAAAAGAAGAGAAAAATTATAATACCACTTAGCCAGACAATAAAATTCTATCTATAAGCTTAATGGAGATTTATAAAGTTAGCCACTTTCAGAGTAAAGGAGCAATTGTACTAAAAGCTGGCAATTTTGACTAGCATGGAGGTAGCTGCTAGTTTTGTGTTTAAAATATTGAATTATTTGCATGGATCAATTTCAACTGTCCATCTCAAAGTTCCCTACCTGATCACACCCTTATGACTTTTCTAAGTCTCAGCCTCAAAGCGACATACCAACTCTTGCTTTGCACTCAAGATACAGTGAAACTTCTTAAACCAAAGATCCACAGCTGACTTTTGACCAAATGAAACAGAATTTTATTTTTTTAAGTTTATTTTTTAAATTTATTTTTATTTATTTTTGAGAGACAGAGAAAGACAGCACGAGCATGGGAAGGTCAGAGAGAGAAGGAGACACAGAATCCAAAGCAGGCTCCAGCCTCGGAGCTGGCTGTCAGCACAGAGCCTGACGCGGGGCTCGAACCCATGAACCATGAGATCATGACCTGAGCTGAAGCCAGACACTTAACCGACTGAGCCACCCAGGTGCCCCAAGTTTATTTATTTTTGAGAGAGAGTGTGTGAGTTTTTGCACAAGTGGGGCCGGAGCAGAGAGAGAGAGAGAATCCCAAATAGGCTTGGCACTATTTGCTCAGAATCTAATGTGAGTTCTGTCCCATGAACTGTGAGATCATGACCTGAGCCAAAATCATGACTCTTAACCAACTGAGCCATCCAGGCACTCCAAAACAGAATTTTAATATCCCAGGTATATCACACACTCTTACCATAAATTTAGTCATGCTATTTCTAATCTTAAATTTTTTTGGTGCTATATAAGCATAATAAAGTATTCCTACAGACGTGTGGGTTGTTCAGTTACTTAAGTGTTTCACAACACTCTTGAACAACACCCTTGATTTTGGCTCAGGTCATGATCTCAAGGTCTTGAAATCAAGCACCATGTAGGGCTCAGCACAGAGTGTGTTTCAGATTCTCTCTTTCCCTCTGTCCCTCTCCCCTGCTCACACTCTCTTTCTTAAAATAAATAAACATTAAAAACAAAAACAAAAACATGTCTTTCAGGCAACTGTGTGGCTCAGTTGATTAAATGCCAGGACTTTGGCTCAGATCACAATATGCCCATTTGTGAGTTCAAGCCCTGTTTCAGGCTCTGTGCTGACAACTAGAGCCTACAGCCTACTTTGGATTCAATGTCTCCTTCACTCTGTGCCCTTCCCCCACTTATGCTCTGTCTTTCTCTCTCAAAAAAAAACTTTGATTAAAAATACAACTATTAAGAGAAAGAAAGAAAGAGAAAGTATTCTTAGAACACATTCCATATCAATTTGTCCCTCAGGAGACAATTAGTAACCACCATAATTACTAGTTGGCTTTCATGGAATATACCCTGAATTTAGGAAATTGGTATAACTACATGTATCAATAGGCCTACTTAAGTCTCCATGTCAAATGTTTATGAAATTGGGAAAAACATATTTTTGAGGGGAGGTAATATAACAGGAGAAGCTTTGATTAAGCATTTAGAAAATATAAATTCTTACTCCAATTCTAACCCATTTACTTTGTCATCTTGACAAGCCTCTTATTCTCTCTCAGACTCACTAAACCATGGCATGGCATTAAAACTTTATTAAAAAACAATAGAACCATATATAAAGGTAATCTATCATTAATAACACTATTGTTAGTTTAATCTTTTTTATTTATAAACAAAATTATGCTCCAAATAAATAGAAATGTTTGTTTTGGCAAGAGTGCCTAACTATGTTTTTATTAAAGTTGACTCATTTGATCTTCCAAACTCCTAAATACTAAAATTTTAATCTTTTATCTCACCCAGGTCTCATTGATTTTTCTCCTTCTTCTTTTTCTTTAAGAAAAAATTCTATTGTCTTGGATCTCTCTTTTTCTTATGTTCTTTTAGAATTTTTCTTTTGTTTAACTGTCCTTCTATCTCTCCTGTCCTAGATAACTCTGTTTGCTTATCATCATCACCAACGGTAATGATTTTAAACACCTCCTGTAAGTTATAATTACTATCACTTCTCATTTTCTGTGGTAGCCTGTTCTGTCATTTGCCCAGAAAGGAGAAAAAAAAAAATTTAGTATTCGCTGTAGCTTCTTCACTTTTATAAATGGTATTTCTTCCTGCACTGCTTTCTGCCGCAGTCCCAGAAGCACTTACTAATTCTGAAACTCTCCCTTGGGGGATTCTCTGAATTGGAAATTGTGACCTTGAGGCTGTACTGATAGATCACTTCTTGTGTGCTCTGATTCCATGACTATGTTGAATTCCAGAGAAGAGCATCTTTCCTTTGCTCTAGGAGATTCATTCATCTCAAGGGTCTTTATTTTTCTTCCCTCGTGGGAACCATTTTATGTATGTGCACACTCTGGGCACTGACTACAAGTAGAAACATATGGCCAGAAATTTGCTTGTGATGTATTCACATAGGAAAAAAAGTGAGGAGGTCAGATAGAGCATATAAATCAAGTGGCAACTTCAGGCAAATAATTTCATGATATAGAATGTTTGAGTCAGAGAACACTTTTTTTTTTAATGAATCACACATCTTAGAAATGATTACTAAAATATTTGCTTGAGAATTGGACTCATTTTTGATAATTATTTTTACATTGGACTATAACACTTACACTAATACTAATAAATCACATTTTGCAGACTAATCAGCATCATCTAACTTAATAATGACTACTACCCAATAAAAAAGTCTAAGATTACTCTGGTAATCTAAGATACCAGACTCTAAGATACATAAGAGGAACCTGAATCCCAAGGACTCCCAGATAATAAGCACAGGAGCCAGAGTTACAATTATGTTTATCATAATTCAGAGGATTCTGAGATCTTAAAATTTTTTTCCAGATATTGGGAAAATATTCCAGTCAGCAAAAGTATCCATTCCAGAATTGATTAATGAAACCAAAGGCATGGAGGTAAAGATGACTCTCTCTCTCATCTTCCATACTAATCAGTTATGAAACAAAAGCTTGGGAGCTGGAGTTTGGGCATTTAAAAGGAAATTCTTCTCTTGGGCTTCACAGGTATACATAGAAAACCCTGATAAAGTTGTTTAGGAAAGTCTCTACATCACTATCTCTCCCCAGGAAGCATTCATTCAAGAAGACAAACTTATGGATTTTTGGGGGGACTCCTGGGTGGCTCAATTGATTAAACATCCAACTGAGGGACACAGATCAAGGGAGACTACTGAATACTGAAAATGAACCATGGACTGAAGGGGGCGGGGGAGGGAGGAGGTGGTGGTCATGGTTGGGGGCACTTGTGGGGAGAAGCACTGGGTGTTATATGGAAACCAGTTTGACAATAAACTATTAAAAAAATAAAAATAAAAAAAATCCAACTCTTGATTTTGGCTCAGGTCATGATCTCAAGGTTTTTTAGTTTGAGCCCTGCATCAGACTCTGGAATGACAGCATGGAGCCTACTTGGGATTCTCCCTCTGACCCTTCCAAGCTTGCATGCTCTCTTTCTCTCTCTTCCTCTCTCAATATAAATAAACATTATTTTTTTAAATTATGGATTGTTTAAAGGCTTAATGTAATACAATGAAATGAGAATCATCCTGAAAACCAAGAATTTGGTGGACAAATCCTACACCTGGCAGCAACTCCCTTCTGACCAGCAGGACTCAGAGCTGTCACTGTATTCTGTTCCCTCGAAAGCTCAGCAGCAGCCTCCACTACAATGTTTTATTTTTATATACCACATCTCTGTTAAAGAGGTTGGCTTAATAAAAGAGGAAATGTCACTAAATATTATAAAACCAGAGTAGTCTCATGATACTCAGATATTAAACAAAGGAGAGAACCAAAAATGAAAAGAAAATGGCAAAATAATAAGCAACTCTCATATTTGAGTGCACATGCATATTACATCTAATGGCTTCTTAGTAGTCCTACAAATGAAATGTTAGGTGTTAATGCTAATAAAGCAAAGTGTTTAGTAATTTATCACAAGGAAAAATCATTGGCCTTATCCTAAAGTTTATGGTTCTATAATGTTTTTGTTGTTTTTGTTATCAACATCAGTGTTTGGAATTAGGGATAATGTTTTGATCAATGTGCTTTATGATAGGTTTAGTTGTGGGTGGCCAAACACAATTCGAGTTGATGCAAGCAAAAAGGGAGTGTTTGGCTGACATAACAGAGAAGTATAAGAGTAGAAACAGCTTGAGGGATGGGTTGATAGATGTTCAAATGAGGCATTCAGGAAGAGTTCTGTAAAGGTAACTCTTCACCATGACTTTGCTTTTATCTTTGTTGACTTTATTCTAGGCAGCTATACTCAACCACAAATAATGCCGTGATAACCAGTGACTAAGATGATATCGTATCACTTTAAATACCTTCTCCAAAAGAAACAAATATACTTCCTTTTTCTATTGGCAGTAAAATCCACATGTAAGGGCCTCACTGTTTCAGCTGAGGTGTTAAGTTTAGCGAAGAAATTAAAGTGCCCTAAATGGCCACATATGGATCACATATATTGCTGAAGTTCAAGGTTGAATCAGTCTCCCTCAAATCAATGGATTAAGATTGTGTAAAGCCTTATCTTCTGAAAGAAAGGCAAGGAGCTTTTACCAAATGAAAGAGCAGTGTTTGTTGGGCAGACAAAATAACAGCTCTCCTGGTACCCATGGGAGACAATGAAGGTTAACATAGAGTCTAAGAATAATAATGTACGCACAAAGCTCAGAGAGTCCTTGAACACTATCACTCCCTTTATTCAGTATTTAGACAGGATTTACTGGAAAGCATCATGTTAATGTTGTCTTCAGTTAGCAAAATGGAGTTGAAATTATCAAAATCCTGGACCAGAATGCATCACTGGTATTATAACCATGCTTGCTAGACCTGCTGTCAGATGAAGCTAGTATATTCTCCAGCCAAAAGAAAGACCGGACCACAGAAACTCAGCTTGTAGAAATGTAAAAGAGTTGTTGATTGCTTGAAATAAACAGAAATAGGAACAGGCAGCTGACAGGGAGGAATAAGATACAGGCATATACCATTTTGAGAAAAAAAAAAAATTTCTGCAGATCTATATTTTAGAGACTATAGACAAGGGTAGAGCTCCAAATACAAAGACATGCTCTGAATGTCGCAAACTCACCTGCTAAGTAAAGGACGGCTTTCCAAGTGTCTTCTCCGGAAAATGTATTAGCCCTTTTAGCTTCATATTCCACTACCATAGTCAGTTTCATATATTAAAGTGTGTAAACTATGTTTATATACCATATAAGGTGTAAATGTTATATTAAAACCCAGGGCCGTTACAGGTCAAGGGACATAATACCCATGTGGAAAACACACCCCACAGATTTATGAATAGTGAGCCTGTCTGAAAAACAACCCTCCCACACAACTAATACCCCTAATCCTAAATAATTGAAACAGAGACTTTATAATTAAAACCCAGTTAATTTGAGAGTACTCAAAAAAAAAGATGATTAAAAATTTAGAGCAAGTAAATTGTCTAGTCTGCTTGAAGCCAGAAAAATTGAAAGTTTGAATGATATTATTAAGGTTATATTATCTAGGGGCGCCTGGGTGGCTCAGTCAGTTAAGCGTCTGGCTTCGGCTGAGGTCATGATCTCACGGTTCGGGCCCTGCGTTGGGCTCTGTGCTGACAGCTAGCTCAGAGCCTGGAGCCTGCTTCAGATTCTGTGTCTCTTTCTCTCTCTGATCTTCCCCTGCTAGTGCTATCTCTCTCTATCAAAAATAAATTTAAAAAACATAAAAAAAATTTTTAAAAGATTATATGATCTAGTTCTTTTACATGTGCTATATCTAGTCTTGTCTCATCACAGTGTACAGAAATATGTGAGTGTATACATACGCATACATGTGAATGCATATATTATGTACGCAATGGCCTAGGTGTTGATTTCAACTCAGGGATATGCTTTAAAGAAAAACAATTCTATGGTCTAATTTAAATGCAGTAAGAGAAAAAGGATTAAGTGTATGCACTTTCATTTAGTAGGTTCAGCTAGCTTATTTGTGCATCCAACATAATCTCTTAAAAATTACCATAAGCAAAATAAAACAGATTGTAAACGGTTGCTCATATTAACTTAGCTAAGTACTTGTAATCTACATAAGCGTTATTTAACAGAACATAATTGTGTAACAGTATGATACCTCCAGAGTTTGGAAGACTGTTATGTGACTCAATCATATTTAGCAATCAGAAGGCTAAAATAGAGAATACTTAAACAGTAGATACTTTAAATACATGCAGATGTATTGTTTTTTTCCAAACTGAAAAGTACATTTGAAATTAGAAAAAAAAATCTCATCTTCCTTCTGGTATTTCATTTCATTAATCTTAATTTGAAATAGATACAAAATATAATGAGGGAAAAGAAAAAACCTGAAGGACAAAGTACTTTGGATTTGTGAGAACTGTACTTTGGTGAGAGAGAAAAGTTTTTTTTCTAGAACTCCAAAAGTTCAGCTTTAAATGCTAAGAGTCAATTTTGAAAGACTGAGAAATACAGTTTCTATTATAAAATACAAAGAATGGAAAATTTAACATGATGGTATTCCAGCCCAAAAGAAGGTAAGGATTCGTCTGGGTCACTGGTTTTCCAAATACAGTCCTGGCCCAGAAGTGTCAACATCACCTGGAAACTTACTAGAAATTCAAGTTATCTTGGGACCTCCTCAGTCAGAAACCCCAGGGGCAGAGCTCTGCAAACTATGGCTAACGCATGCTTGAGAACACTGGCCGAAGTTAAAAGTGATTTAGGATAGCAATGACTTAGAGATAGTTGTTTGAGAAGGAGTCATCACACCTGCCCCATCTAGATGTCCAAATCCTGCATAGGTCCAGAAGTACTCAATATAAACACCCTGAGAGTAGAGGAAAATCTCTCGATATGGACTTTGGTCTCCCTTCTGAGTCTGTACTATAGGTAGAGTATAAACCTTTTATCCAGGTTCTGTCCAGCATATGGCCAGGGGCTAACAGCAGGTTAAGTGTCCTGGGTAGTGCAAGGAAAGCAGATAAGGGCTCCATCTACCCTAAGATGGGATTAAAAGTATCAAAAGAATCTGAAGGTTTGACAAGAAGGACTTCTTCTGAAGACTTTGGTGACCAAAGATTGGCAGAACCAACAGATATTTCAGCAAAAACATACAGACTCCCTTCTCTTTCCTTATGGCAGGGTGATCTATGACATTCTACCCCTGCCCATAAATATAGATCACCTGGAGAAATCGGTATGTAGAGAGAATTCTGAAAGGAAGTGAGTTACTCTGAACTAATATCTTGAAAATGAGTCCTTATAATTAACTCGTTTTCATTTATAGAAAAGTAATGGCTATTGTCATTTTTTTCATATCAAACTTTGTAACTTCATTTTTAAAATGCTACCATTAAAATAAGCAGAAGTCTTTAATAACTTTAAAAACAGTGCTCCTCCCATGGTCATGTAATTGATATTTTTAACTTGAATGATCTGAGTGTACATTGATTTTTAACACTTTTAATAACTAATATTCAATAATGATAAGCTATGTTCTAAGAATTATTCTAGGTAGTTCTCATTTGTTCTTTCAGTTATACAAGTCAGTGGGATATATGTTATTTTACATATGAGAGAACAGATTTAAAGAAATTAATCTCATTAAATTACACATCATACTACAGTAAGATGCAAACATGGATGTCTGATATCCAAACCTAAGGTCTTAATCTCTATGTTGTGCCAGAGTGGCAACAACTAATGCCTGAGGAATGTACATACCATAGCTAAAATACTAAATAAAATACTTGTTCTGCATTATTCTGGGCAGTCAATAAATACATGTTGAATGAATGGATAAATACTGTCCAGTTTATACAAACTCACTTTTGTAATTTGATTCAAATGAGCCTTACTTAACCACCTTACCTAAATAGCACCAACCGTTCTCCCTGAATGTCTCTTTTTTAAAAAAATTTTTTTGTTTATTTATTTTTGAGAAAGAGAGAGACAGAGTACAAGTGGGGGAGGGGCAGAGAGAGAGAAGGAGACATAGAATCTGAGACAGGCTCGAAGCTCAAACCCACAGACCACGAGATCATGACCTGAGCTAAAGTCGGACACTTAGCTGACTGAGCCACCCAGGTGCCCCTCCCTGAAGGTCTCTTTAACCTGATTTATATTCTTCCTTAACACTTACCATTACATGACATATATATCTATTAAAAATTCACTCAGTTTTTGCCTTTCCCACTCATCTATAAGCTCCATGAGAACAGGGGTTTGTCTCTGGTCCACTCCTGTATCCCTAGTGCTTGGAATATAGTGGAGATTCAGTAAAAATCTCAGCGAGATATTTATAAATAAAATAACAGTATTCTAACAGTGTTAATGACATATATTTGTGAATGAATAGTAACTTTCAGCTAATTGCTTTTCCTTTTTATTTCATAAGTCTTGAATGCTAATGCTAAAACATTCTTATCTATGGGATTTAAGGAGACGGTTGGTTTCTAAATGTTTGCCAGAGGGTCAATAAAGACTGATTCTGTTGAATACCGCCCCCCAAAATGGTGTCATTGATTGTTTTTACGTGTTTGAAGCTGATAAGTTGTCAGCTTACAGAATGACAGTTGGGTGTGGATCTAGAGAAAGGCAACAAGTGAAGGGCTGAGAAGACAGACCAATTTAACAGGGGGTGGGGGAGTGGGGGTGGGGGGGGTGGGGGGTGAAGTGGTGTGAGAGGCCGGGGATAAAATATCTCCTTGCCTTCCAAATTCGTACCACCCTCCTGTGGTAAAGGTAATCCCAAACTCCACTGGGCTACTGTCAGATCAACTGGTGGTTCCTCGTACCACTTGCCCATCATGGTTAACCCAGCAGCGCACAGCAAGTTCCTAGGCAGGGAGCCAATTACAACAAAAACACACCTCATAACAAGAGCACAAAATGGAGGGTTTTAGGACAGCAGTATAACACTCAGCAATTCCCAGGAAGCTTTTATCTCTGCAGGCTGGAAAAAAGTTTGGTTCTTATTTGTTTTCACCTAGCAAAGACATCTTGTTGGCACCAGGAGCCCCAGAAAGTGTCTGCCAAGTCCGTGTCAGTCTTGGCCGGCTTTCAATGATGTGCTATACAGTGTGTTAAATTTTATACTACAAGAAAGCAACTTGTGAGTACCTAGATCCCTGTGTTAAAGATCCAGCTAAAATGTAAAGACTTCTTGATTGTCTGACAGATGGAGTTAGAATGATTTAATGCTTCAGTCCCAGAGTGAATTCAATAGCTGTTAAAAAGCCATCCTTTTGCACACTTAGCTTGCAGAAAACATGTTTTAGATACACTTCTTTCTTCCTTCCTTTCTTTCTTTCTTTCTTTCCCTTTCTTTCTTTCCTTTTCTTTTCTTTCTTTCTTTCTTTCTTTCTTTCTTTCTTTCTTTCTTTCTTTCTTTCTTTCTTTCTTTCTTTCTTTCTTTCTTTCTTTCTTGTCATTGCAGTTTTTTATTTTGTTGGCTGTTGCTAAACAGGCAGATTATTGTTTTCATTTATTAATCTTTTTTCTTTAAATTAATCATGATTTCTCTTGAACTTTTTATCAACTTAATCTTTGCTGGGAGCTCCAAACATTACAGACAATGGAGGGGAGAAGAAACATGGCACAGCTGGGTGTTTTGGGGGTTTGTTTGTTTGTAGAGGGGTCCTTTGTATTTGTTTTTTTTTTTTTTGTCCAAGTATGCCCTTACAAGAATCATAAATACTTAAAATTATAATTTTTAAATCTCATAAACCTAGATTGGATGGTAAGGCTTAGAGTCTTATTAAGAATTAGTCATTTACTTGCATGTCTGATGTTGGGTACACACAGGTAACCCTCAAGCTTTCATTTTTTTGATCATGAATATAGAGAACTATGAAAAGAAACAAAATTGACAGAGAGAAAGAAGTGGGAAACCGATGGCTATTTCCACAATAGTGTAAGAAATAAGCCAAAGCTTCAGAGGTAAATAGCCAAGGGTGGAAGATTTGCCACCTTCTCACTAGCTTGCTTTTCTTATTGGGGGAAAAAACATATTTTCATAATAAGAATGTTGCCCTTTGGTGCTAAGTAAATATGCTATTAATCTAAATGAATTTCACAAACCCTTCCTCCCCCGTATTGAATTGAATATTCCTTTCAGAATGCAGGAAGGGGATTTGTATGATTATGAAGCACCAAGACTGAATTCTGGAACATAGCCAGGACGTGAGATATACAGAAAGAGAGATGGAATGTCTAAATATTATGACAATAGAATTCTTAAAACGTGGTTCCAGATTATAGTAAACATATTTCCTCTAAAGAAATAAAACCAAGTTATCCCAGCTAGTATATTATCACTTCCCTGTGATCTTTTTCTTTAATTTTTAAATTTTGCATCCTATAAGACAAAGAAAAATAATGTATCTTTACAGATTCATTATGTAATAAAAATAACAGTGGCAAGTAGGCACAATCCATTTACATTATATTCAGAGTAGTTCAGTTTTAATGAATTATTTTATACGAATGAATAGGCAGACAACCTATTATGTCATATAATGCAATCAATGAATTGGAGTGTTGCTTTGTTAATGAGTTTGTCTGGCCAGGATATTCTAGTGTAAGGAAATCTTTCATGATGACCAAAGGTAGAAAACTCATCATTCCGCATCTAAGGAATGGTTAAATTCCCCAATTACTGTATCTGAAGACTGTCAGAAAGAGAAAAAGCTCATTAGTTCAGCATAACTACCTGATTATTCTCACACAGTAAAATCTTATTTTTTATGCAAAAATGGTTGCATTTTGGAAAAGCACTGTTGCATGGAAAATGTATTAAAAGAGCTCCATGATACGTGCCCAATGTTTTTGTATTGTTGAGGAGTTTGGAAGACAGTATTATGCATACAGATGTGTTACAGATCATTAAAGATCAAGAGCTTTCAGATTGCAAAGTCAACAGGCTCATACAAAAACTGAAAGAGACTAGCAGCCTCTTATTTAGAAATGGAGCTTTGAGGAATAGAAATAAAAATGATATTCTAGTCACTACCCCTCCCTATCCAACACTCTGCTTTGCATTCTAGATTGTTAAAAAAAAATAGCGGATGCTTTAAAGTTAGTATTTATGAAATAATCTACCAACATTTTTCAGAAAGTAGTGTTGTAAAAGAACAGATTGACATCAGTATCTGTACCAGTTTGCGAATAGACAATAAAACAAGTAAAAATATGCTTTGGCAGACTGATTTAATAATAAAGTCTCTGTAAAAGAGTGAAAAAATATATTTCTTGAAAATATTACTGAACAAATTTTGACAGGTTTTTTTTCCCTTTAAAGCAAGCATTTTAAATATGATGTTTGAGTAACACGGCAATATTTCAAGTTTAAATATAGTCTGTATTTCTTGATTTGGAAGATGTGATCCTCAATTTGAAATGGCTGGGATAAACATTTTAAGAGTTAGCTTCCTGTGAAGTAGACATTGTAAGCTGAGAAATCAAAATTGTCTTAGGTTTAATTTACTGTTAATAATCCTTGGTAAGGAACAAAGAGTATTTTACATATACTATGTTCTTCTTAATAACAGGAGATCCATTATGAGAAATTTCTAAGGTCCCTAATTTAAAACATAATTAAAAACAAATAAAAGAAATGTGTATAAAAGATATCAAGTATCCACAGCATCAGGATCTGACTACCTTCCTTTTGCCACACTTTCTGTCATGAAGCTCAACCCTGCCCTCACTTCTAAACCCAGAACTCTCCCTTGCCAGCAAGGATTTAATTCATTGCCAGATGGTCAGCAACAAGTTGTCATTGCTACCAATCTGGTTCTGACCACACAAGCCAAACCAAGAAATTATGCTTCTGCTTTGTTTCTGGGAATGGGTCTGTTCCAGGTGATTGTACTGGGTTTCTTGTGCCAATGTTCCTCCTTAAACTGCCTGTCTTACAACTTCTCCAGTCCCTCAGGTCTGAAACCTGTTTTCCTCCCTTGTCAATTCCTATAGTCCCACCTTCCGGAGACTGCAGTTAGTCATCTAGTGTTTGTCACCCTGCTATTTCCTGCTGTTTTGTTTGTTTTTGTTTTAGCTTATTTATCTGGATCTCTGAACAGTGACAGCTCCTGAATCGTTTGTTGCCATGCCCCACTGCTCTGACTATTGGTGATACACTGATAGCCCTGTTGTCAAGTCCCCAATACCAACCACTTACCTGTACTCTCTCGTCACATATTCTCTGGATTCCATATCCTGCCACTCAACCCATATTACCTTTGTGAGAAAAAAATGCTTCAGCTTTGTTTTAAAATGGCATTTGAAAAAGTTAGAAGGCAGATTCATGCAACTCTGGAAAAATGAAACCAACAAAATGGTGAAAATCGCCTACAATAGCAAGCAATAAAATAGAACTCCAGAGAGCAATTGAGGACAAAAATTTTGAAGAACTTTCATCTAACTACAAAATATGGAACTTGATTAAGATAAACCTACCCCATATTTAACACACTGTTTTGAGTCCTTGAGTCTTCAAAGAGACACCTACCTTGATCCCTCCGGTCTGCTTTGTGACTGAGAAATTTAAGATTGAGAGTGTAAAATTGGTAGGAAGGTGGTTCTCCGGTAAATGGTCATAAACATCTGGTGAGGTTGACCAAGAAATAAAAAGAGACATAAAGCAGAGTATTTAGTATCATAAATGGATGCTGCATTTGGGCATTTCTCTTTATAAGCATTAAAAAAGTAATAAGAGGTTATGACACCAACTTTATTTCAATAAATCTGAAGATTGAAATGAAGTGGGCAAATTCATAGAAAATGTCAACATTTCAAAACACGTATATTATTAGAGAATCTTAATCAGTAATTACAACTATTCTCACAAGGCTAATTTTATAACTAGATGGCATCGCTGGCAAATTTTACCAAAATTTAAACCAAAAAAATGCCACCGTTACACAGACTATTCCAACATATTGGAAAAAATTGGGAGATCGCTTATGTAGCCACATAAACTTTCAACAAATAACTTATAAATCTAATAAATGGTTATATAAGTTATTGAATAGATGATATAACCTAGTAAAAATAGTACCCATGTAACACAGATAAAATTCAGATGACCTCTCAGAGGGGGAAAGAAATAGTGCCTAAGTCTCTTTCAATAAGCATTAATCAGAAGTCTTTTGATGCCCTTTTCTATCAGAAAACAAAATATATTGTTTATTTTTTTTTCACTTTGATAGCTCTTTTTTTTTAATTTTTTTTGGTATAACACTATTTATTTTTTTGACATATGCAATTATTTTCCGTCATTTACAATACAGTAGTTACAATGACACTCCAAACAGAAAAGCAAAGTAAAAAATCAAAACCCCCACTTCTATTTCATGTAACTAGACTTATACAGAAATTAACAGGTTAAGTGCCAACTAGTTAATCACCTAATTTCACAGCTATCTGAAGTGGCAATCGTTATTTAGCAGCTTATCTATGATACATTCAAGATACATGATACAATTTATTACTTGCCTATAAGCTAAAACACAGCCTGCTTAATACCTTTCCTTAAATTCCACCTCTATACTACAGTATA